>CM028904.1:21078507-21081007 GCA_016801885.1 Toxotes chatareus | reverse complement strand
CTGCCTGTCTCTCTGCCTGCTCTCTCTCTCTGCCTGTCTCTCTCTCTGCTCTGCTCCAATCTCTGCCTGTCTCTGCCTGCCTGTCTCTCTCTCTCTGCCTGCCTTTCTCTGCCTGTCTCTCTCTGACAGCACCTCTGTGTGATGGACTCGGGACAGCACCTCAGTGTGATAGACGACTGTAACGACCACATGCTGACCGTCTGGGATTGGCAGAAAAAATCAAAGATCGCTGAGATCAAGGTGAAAACGTTTTCTTGTTAAATGAATCTGAGTTTTGTAACATACGTGTTTTCTGTGTGTTTCACGGCGTTGTCTGGACGAGTTTCACATGAACGTGTTGGAACACGGATCCTCAGGGTTTGTCCTCAGTCTCAGAATGTGTGAATCACTTCATCAGTTTTCTTTCTTCGTGTTTATTGTTGCTCTTTAAATCTATAAAATATTCCCGGCTGCAGTAGTGTTTCTGATTTCTGTCGATTCTCAAAATGTTCGTGTTCGTTTCTGAATCCGATCGAATTTCAACCCAAACGGAGGCAAATCAGAGGTTTGGGATAAACTTCCTGGAGTCCTGGCGTCCTGAGTCCTGGACGTGTCTGTCCATGTGGAGCAGTCTGAGGATTGTTCCAGAGGAAGGAGCTGATATAAACTCATTCAGATTCTCTGTGTTACTGCAGATGTTTTAAAAACAGAAACTTTGAAAATATCTTTTGAATTTCTCAGTCTGACACAGATTTATCTGAAGCAGTTTCACAGGACACCTGTCCATACCTGAGCCAGCGCTGGTTCTTATTGGCTATCACTGTTTCAGCTGGTTCTAACAGGTCTGTGTGGTTCTTACAGACTACTAACGAGGTGGTCCTGGCTGTGGAGTTCCACCCCACTGAGCCCAACACCATCGTCACCTGCGGGAAGTCGCACATCTTCTTCTGGACCTGGAGCGGGACGTCGCTGGCTCGAAAACAAGGAATCTTTGGGGTCAGAACTTTTCAAGTTAAATTTGTTTGTTGATTTGTTTTATCTCTTTTATCTGTTTGTGGCTGATGTTTAATGTTAATAAAGTAAAACACAAAGATAAATAATAATCTTAGTAACAGTAAAGCCTTGCTTCAGAAACAGAGGAATGATGATAATAATAAGTTTTATTTTACAGCTGCTGGATCAGATAACTGAGAACAACTGAACTTCATAATGAGTCAGATTAAATACGAGAGATCAGCAAAGTGTGAACGTAAAGACTGAAAATGATTTTTACAGAAACAGGATGAAAACCATCAAAGTGAAAAAACGATTTTCACAGAAATGAAACAAAGCTTCTGTTAAAGAATCTGACCGAAGGGTTAAATTGATAAAAGCGTAAATGAGGTTTGGTGAAGGCTTGGAGAAAAGTGAATGTCAGGAATCTGATCTGCAGATGAACAGGAAGCTCCACCCTGAACACAAAGGAACAAACCTTCAGATTAAAAGCTTGTCACAGAACTACATTCACATTCTGCCTATGAAGCTTCAGATCCACAGAAAACTCCGCAGAAAGAATCGAACACAAACCAAACATCTGAGCTGCAGAGAAACTGGAAATGATCCAAAGCTAAATTCAGTTCGTATATTTTAACAAACGAATTCAAATCAAAATCTCAAAGCAGCAGAATGAAAGTTTGTCAGAGATCAGACAGAAGAATCAGGTTAGAGACACCGGGGGAGGGGTGTGTGTGTGTGTGTGTTGGCCCAGTGACAGTAATGGTTTAAGTGTCAGGCTGTTAAACTGGTTTAAAGAGGAGCGGTGCCAAGAATTAAACGGTTTTCTGCTGAAGTTCTGAACTGGAGTTAGATACAGACACAATTTATCAAATGAAATCAGAGATAATGCTAACGTTTTAGAACAGCGTGGAACTGATTGATGGTTCTGTGTGGAACGTTGGAGCGTTCCACATTAAAGAGCTCAGCAGGTTCAGGTTTAACACAGTGCGTTTAAAGAAAACTCCAGCAGAGTCGTTCACACAGGAAGTCAGAGTGTTTTCAGAGGAAAGCTGAGCAGACACAGGGAGTTTCTGTGTGATGTGCTGCCTCCTGCTGGCTGCTGCACAAACTGCACACTAGAAACACCACTTTCTTCTTCACGTTCTGTCAGGACTGTCCCAAAGCTTCAGCGTAAAACTGGTTTTTCTCTGTCCTGGTCTGCCTCTGTGGTCCTGGTCAAACTCTGACTTTCTTTCTCGTTGCGTTTTCAGAAATACGAGAAGCCGAAGTTCGTCCAGTGTCTGGCCTTCCTGAGTACTGGAGATATCCTGACTGGAGACTCTGGAGGAGTCCTGCTGGTCTGGACCAGGAGCTCTGCTGAGACACCCACTGGAAAGGGACCTAGAGGTGAGGAGGGACCAGTTCTAACCAGTTAGAACTGGTTAGAAGACCAGTCAGGTTCCTGTGTTTACTTGGATCCCTGATGGATGTGAACTCTGCAGCAGCTCATCCAGTCAAATCGCTTTGGTGAAACATCCTGGTTCAG
>CM028904.1:20883507-21076007 GCA_016801885.1 Toxotes chatareus | reverse complement strand
TGGATGCAGAGACCACAGACCTGGTGGCGATCCACACCGACGGGAACGAGCAGCTGTCAGTGATGCGTTTCTCTGTAGGTGGGTGGAGTATACTTCAATCATGCTGGTTCCATGACAACTTAACTCCACGTCCCAGCATGCCTCTCTCTCTCTCTTTCTGTGCAGATGGAAGTCTTCTGGCCGTTGGATCCCACGATAACTTCATTTACCTCTACACCGTCTCCGAGCGAGGACGCAAGTACAGCCGATACGGGAAGTGCACAGTAAGACCGGACTCTGCTGAGCTCGTCTTTATCTGCATTTCCTGAGACATGGTGCAAGGTGTGCTGCTGATCCTGACAGGTACAGACAGGTACAGACAGGTGCTGACAGGTGCAGACAGGTACAGACTGTGGCTGTGGGAGGAGCCTGTAGGTGGAGGGAGTCAGCACAAAGAGAATCAGTCACACGTGTGACTTTTATGTCTCAGTGGTGCTGAGACTCAGTCAGTCCTCCATCAGTAGGAGGAGTCACACCTCACACACACACACACACAGTCCGATGGTGACAGAGCTGCCCGTCAGTGTCCCGCTTGAGGACTCGTCCATCGAACGTCAGACGGGAGCAGCTGAGCTGTTCTGTCTTCAGACACAGGAAGCTGAGAATCAGCTGTGAGGTCTCTGACAGTCTGCTCCTCTTCAGGGGATCTGATCAGCGTGTAACATCCTCATCAGCCTCCAGAGCAGCTGCAGTGCTGCTCGTCTCTGAGACTCAGAGACTGCTGCTATAGGTGTTCAGAGGGGTTGAGGTGAGGTGACTGTGAAGGCCGCAGTCTGTTACCTGTCAGCAGGTACACAGGTGAGACATGGCTCTGTCCACAGAGGACCTGTGAGGAGTCTTTTACTTTTCCTAACTGAGCACAAAGAACAGTGAACATCCTGCACGTCAGTCCAACTGAGACACAGAAGGAGGAAGACACGTCAGGACTGATGACAGAGTCAGAGAGAACAGCACACCTGCTGCTCACCTCATACAGTAACATACCTGTACCTGAGCGGCTCAGGTGAGGGGAGAATAACTCAGCAGGTTCAAAGCAGTGTTTTGGTGCCATGTTTGAAAATGATGATGATGATGATGATAATATTCAGGTACGTTCGCTGCTTCACAGGGACATTCCAGCTACATCACACACCTGGACTGGTCACCTGACAACAGCTTCATCATGTCCAACTCTGGAGACTATGAGATCCTGTACTGTGAGTAACACTGCTGTTACTGTTGCTGCTGCTGCTGCTGCTGCTGCGGTTCATCATTAATACTACGACGGTACTCGTTTGATGATTCACTAATGTAGTACCAGTACCGTACAGGTGTGTTAGTACTGTGTGTTGTAGTGTTGTGTAGTTACAGAACTGTGCTTATTTTCAGGGGACGTTCCAAACGGTTGTAAACTGATCAGGAATCGATCAGAGTGTAAAGACATCGACTGGGCGACGTACACCTGTGTGCTGGGATACCACGTGTTCGGTCAGTACACCTGAGTGTGTGTGTGTGCGTGTGTGTGTGTGTGTGTGTATGTATGTATGTGTATGTATGTGTGTGTGTGTGTGTGTGTGTGTGTGTGTGTGTGTGTGTGTGTGTGTGTGTGTGTGTGTGTGTGTGTGTGTGTGTGTGTGTGAGTGAGTGATTGAGTGTGATGTGAACGACCTGGTGAACATCCACCTGAACATGAGACCACACACACATTTATTCAGAGTAGAAACTAACAGTTTAAACTGTTGATCTGGGGAACGTGACTCCGCCCAGCTGACTCCGCCCCGCTGAAGGTCCATTCCAGGAGGCTCCTCCCATGAATGAATGTGTGTGTCTGTGTTGTGTCTCAGGTGTTTGGCCCGAGGGTTCAGATGGCACCGACATCAACGCTCTGATCAGATCGCACAACAGGAAGG
Organism: Toxotes chatareus; assembly: GCA_016801885.1. NCBI lineage: Eukaryota > Metazoa > Chordata > Actinopteri > Toxotidae > Toxotes > Toxotes chatareus. The sequence goes on along the minus strand of CM028904.1, from coordinate 21,074,079 downwards.
TGATCGCTCTGGCCGATGACTTCTGTAAAGTTCACTTGTTTGCCTACCCATGCTCCACCCCCAAGGTGAGACACACACACACACACACACACACTTATAAACACTCACATCCTGGTTTTATTATATAGATTTGGACTGTTATTGGAGCCCACTGTAACAGGCTCACGCACACACATTTTATATAATTATTTTCAATAATCAATACTCCGTATGTCTGCAGGCTCCCAGCCATAAGTACAGCGCCCACAGCAGTCATGTGACCAATGTCAGCTTCCTGTATAACGACAGTCACCTGATCTCGACGGGGGGGAAGGACACCAGCATCATGCAGTGGCGTTTAGTGGAGAAATCTTCGCTCTCTCTCACCGATGGCCTCCTCTCTAACCCCTCCCCCCGACGGGCGGACCCCATCTTCACCCCGCCCCCTCCCACTGCCGCCACCCCTGTACAGGAACCCGACCTTCCTCCAACAGCCAACGGGACCCAAGAACCCTCCCCAGAGACGCCGCCCCCCATAGAAATAGCCCCGCCCACATCAGAGTTAACACCACCTCACTCTGAGTCGACTCCGCCCCCCTCCGACAGCACAGTGAGTCTGAAGGACAGCCTGGAGCCAAGCGACGACACGGCTACGCCCAGTGATGAGGGCCTGCCCCCCCTGACTCCTCCCTCATAGAGTATCTGTGTGTGTGAGTGTGTGTGTGTGTGTGTGTGTGTGTGTGTGTGTGTGTGTGTGTGGTACAGCTATGTTTGTGAGGACATTTTGTATCAGGACTTCAGATGTATGTTTGAGGGTTCACACAGGATATCATCATCTCTGATGTCCCGCCAAAATAAACCTCCAGAAATTCACAGAGAAGTGGCTGCAGAACTTCATTCAGAATTCTGCTGTTTTAAGTTTCCTTCAGAGTCACAGTGATCCAGTGAGTCTGTTCATCCACGGGTTCACAGCTGATCACAGCTGCTCAATCAGCTGATCGATCAGCTGATTGATTAATGCCACAGTTTGGAGATTAAGTGGAATCAAGTCGAGTCCAGAACTGTTAGTGGTCCTGTTGTTAGTGTTGAGGGGGCGGGGCTACAGTCTGCCAGCGAGGGTCCTCACAAGTATAGAAGTACAAATGTGTGTGTGTGTGTGTGTGTTGGGACTCAAACCTAAACCTATCCCACCTATCAGCTGTGTCCAAATAACTTTTCCTTAAGTTTCACAAACATGTGATGTCACAGTTTTAAACACCTGGAGAGTCTGATTTACCTGAGAGGAGACTTTACGTGACACACACCTGTCATCCTTAGTTTAGTTGTTTTCTGCCTGTCTGTCAGAGAGGGGCGGCACCTGGTGAAGGTGAATATGACCCACAAAAGTGAGAATTTTTGTTTTTGAGTCAAAATGCTTCAGTTTTACAAAACACAGTCTTGTGGGATGAAAACTATAGTACAGATGAGACAGACAAGACAGGTGTGTCTCAGGTAAATTTTCTTCCATTAGCAGAACAGGTGAGCAGGAAGTGTTCAGGTTAGAGTCTTAAATGTCTTTAGAAACTTGTTGTTTTACTCTTTGCAGAGAGAATCTGCCTCTAATTGAGTTTTAAACAAATGCCGATTTTCAATTCCTAATAAGTATTGATCAAAGGAAGGAGCTGGGTTTCACAATGAAAGACACTTCATTAATCAGCCAATCATAAAGGTTCATGTTCTTTAGTCTCTGTTTGGTTCAGATTTTAAATCTTTGAGAACCTATCACCTGAGGCAGGTGAGAATTGGTCATGAGAGTTGAGATATTGAGCTGAAGTAAACAGGAAGTAAACGAAAGTTAAGTGGAAACATGGAACCTCCAGAGTAAAAGCTGTGACTGGCATGTTTTGTTTTTAAAACTCAGACACATAATCGACAGCAGTGGGTCAGAGTGAGACGTCTCTCTGTCAGAGAATCTGTGTTTGTATATACTGCAGATGTCTGTGTGTATATTTCTGTTCACCACCAGGGGACAGCAGCTCCTCAGCTACACTGTAAAACTACATCTAACACTCACATCTCTCAGCCCGGCAGGTCACAGCACACACAGGATCCTCTCCTGTGATTGGCTGGTTTTCTGTGACTCACTGAATGACTGCTGACGATGACTGTTTTTGTCTCTTCTGGACCATTTCTGTTCAAACGTTTTCTGAATGTCGGGATGATGATGTCACTCCGGTGAGCGGGACTATCAGGTGGGGGGGGGGTCGTTGGGTTCATGCCTTTTTAATACTTGTCGGTTTATCTTCGTCTTTTATACACTTGTCTCGCTGAAGGGCTTGTACAGAGTTCAGGGATTCACCTGGATGTTCAGGCAGGGACGGGGACAGACGTACGGTGTGATCTTAAAATGCGGGGGGTGGGATTGTGGGGAGGGGGGGTCTTTGGTGTGTGGGCGGGATTAGGGGTGGGGTTTTGGGAGTTTCTGGATTAAAATGTTTATTTTTCAGCGTCCAGTAACGACATTGATATTCATGATGCTAATGACGACGATGTTCATGTGACTGTTTTGAGCCAATCATGTCTTCTCTCATGCATTCCTGTCAGACGACAGACTGTAGTGAAGATTTCAACAAAAAAAAATGCAAATAAATATTTAGAAAACTGCATGTTCATTTTCTCCTGCTCTTGTTGCCGTAGCAACAGCGACGGTCCAGGTGGACCATGGGTTTGCTTTACAAGTCATCCGTCAGTCACCGAGTCCAACCGGTCTGAAGCTGCATTCAAATTTTCTAATCCACGTTAATGAAGCTTCCATCAGCGCGACGACAAACCTGAGCTCGACGAAGACGAAGGTTTGTGCTGCTTTACTTTTGATTCCACAGTCTGGGAGCAGACGTCCCTCCTGCTCTGTGGTCCTGGGTTTGTATTTGGTGTCTTTTCCTTTGTTTCCTTTCCCTCAGGAGACAGACAGAGTAGCAGGGGAGTGTCCTGACTGAGCCACACCTGAGCTGAGTTTCACTCAGACATAAGAGAGGCTGGTGCCCTCTCTCTCCTCTCTCTCTCTCCTCTCTCTCTCTCTCTCTCTCTCTCTCTCTCCTCTCTCTCCTCTCTCTCTCTCTCTCTCTCTCTCTCTCTCCTCTCTCTCTCTCTCTCTCTCTCTCTCTCTCTCTCTCTCTCTCTCTCTCTCTCTCTCTCTCTCTCTCTCTCTCCTCTCTCTCTCCTCTCTCCCTCTCTCTCCCTCTCTCTCTCTCTCTCTCTCTCTCTCTCCATCTCTCTCTCTCTCTCTCTCTCTCTCTCCCTCCCTCTCCCTCTCTCTCTCTCTCTCTCTCTCTCTCTCCCTCTCTCTCCCGTCCCGTAACACACACTGTGTCTGTGTGTGTTAGTCACAGACACACACAGTGACCTTCAGACCCATGAGAAGCAGATCTGCTGTTTGTTCCTCACTCTGATGTAAATGTTATTACTCATTCACCATCACAGGTCAGTGACCTGTCAGCCAATCACTGTGAGCCAATAACTGTCAGCTGATTGATCTACAGCCTGTTTACTCGGGCGGTGAGTAACCAGGTGAGTCCTGTCCCTCGCTGGAGTTGGACATACCTGGGTCCTCAGGTCTCAGACGACGCTCTGTGAACCCACAAGTTGTAAATATTCATGTTGACACACTGAGCTCAGATAAACAACAAACTGCATTCTGGGAAATATCACACAGCGTATAACTTTATTTCACATTGTGCAGTGTGATGATGTCAGTGTGTCCTGGGCTGTGATTGGTCAGGCGTTGCAGAAGTTCGTATGGCAGCAGGTCCAACCAATCCGAGAGCAGTTCTCCAGCGTGGTGCAGCCTTTCTCTCCGCTATCTGCAAACAAGGAATCGTGTGAGCCGTCACACAGCAAACGTTCTTAAATCCACGTCATGTTCTCACAGAGATTCAGATGGAACGATCTGATTAACGTCCACATCTGATGTAACAGTGAGGATGTAGCTAAAACTGACCTGTGGACTTTTCTTATAAACAAAGTTCATGTTTACGTTCAGTTTTTCAACAGGCTTGAATTTGTTTTGGTGAGTGAACGTAAAAAACAAAGATAAAGAGCTGAAGGACACACACCTGCACGGGCATGTCCTTCAGAGGACTGAAGTGAGCAGGTACAGGACTCACCTCTGGTGTAGCAGGCCTGTTGGAATTTGCCATTGCACTTCAGCGGCTGGTTGTTGAGCATCAGGAAGTCATGACCGAAACACTGAATGTGAAACTGTTGTGCTGCGAGACAAAGAAAGACGAGGCCCGATCACGTCAGTGCCCGAGTTAGAAACAAAGTTTTTTCTTCACCTGAAATTATTCGTCCTGGATCATGAAGCAGGTTCTCACCTGGTTCAGTTCTCTCTGGGTTTACCTGCTCTGAGCTCGGTCATGTGACAGAGGCTGAGCGTTAATTACAGGCAACATGAGTAAAGTCCTGAATACAATGTGAGAAGAAACGGTGACACCTGCAGGTAAACTCAGGTACAGTTCATCCTCAGGTGAGATTCAACCAGGTGAGACAGAGTTAAACCAGAAGTTATCAGGCTAACTACAGATCCTGCTTTGTAACACGTGCCATGGATCAGCTGAGATGCACCTGACCGAGTGTGTGATGTGTTTCAGTGAGTGTGAGGATGAAGAGCAGCTGCTCTCAGTGTTAATCCTCAGAGTCCTGCTGACACGAACCGAAGCTCCTCAGTCACTCCTCGCTGTGTGTGAACGCTCAGACGGGATCCAGCTGTGAAGCGATGCTCATACATGAGGCAGCAAAGATCAACAACAACAACAAAGCAAGGAGCCACGGTGCACAGCGCTGCTGTACCTGCAGATTACAGAGTGTGAGCGTACCTGAGCAGAGCGGCAGCAGCAGCAGCAGCAGAAGGTAAAGCTTCATGTTTCAGGTTTTCTGAGATGAGCTGAACGACACTGGGCTTTTATCCTGTGAACACACACACACACAGGTCAGCGCTCAGATAACTGATCTGAAGGCAAACGCAGCTGAACTCATGTTCACAAACAACGTTGCTGTGCTGTTTGTGTAACCTTTGAACTCCAGTGCGTCTGGATTTCAGCTGAGTCATGTTTTGATTTCATGTAGAAGGTCAGCTGATTTTACTTTAACTTTATGAGATAATGATGAAGTAACAAGTTAATACTGAAGTGCGACCCACAGTCTGACCCCAGATCAGATCAGCACCCAGAAACAGCTGCCTGTGAACCTGGCTCCTCGGGGGAACCCTCCTGCTGATGGTGGGGGGGTTGTTCTCTGGTTCTGTGAGTTTTACACTAACAACGAGAATAAACTTCCCTCTGAACTCTCTGAGCTGCAGCTACAGCATTTGTCCTGAGGGTGGTGCTGGAGGACAGCTGTGCACAGAGACCAAACCTGGGTCGATTCCCGCAGGTCAGCAAACCCCCTTGAATGGGAGTTTATAATATTAGTGGGCCAATCAGAAGCTGAGTCTGAAAACTGGAGCATCGGGCAGGCGGCCTGAGGACGATGGCCGACCAGAGATCAGGAACAGCTTCTGAAAGGACCGGGACCCTGGACTCAGGGTCTGACATGAAAACCTGGACTGGGACTGGCTCCAAACACAATCCTGTTTTTAATCAGGGTTTAATTATCTGGAGACAATTTTGTGGGAAAACTAATGAAAACAAGCAGATTCATTTATTTAAAGTCGCTGAAGTAAAAAAGAAAAAATGAAAACCAAATCGTTTTAGCTGAGAAGTTGAGAGCGGCCAAGCTGCTGATCAGGTTTTAAAGGAAAAGTTCACAGTTTGTCAAGATGAGACAGAATTTAGTTTAATAACTATATGAATTTATTAAGACTCAGAGCATCAACGTGTTTTTATCTCTGAATCACACCGACGTTAAACCATCGACTTTAAATATAATCAAATCCTTTGATCTTGAGCTAACGAGATAATTCATTCGTGACGCTGGAATAAGTCACATGACCATGTTGTGGCCACTCTGGGCTTCTGTAGAAAAACAGGTTCCATCTCTGCGTCAGTGCTCAGGATAAAAACGAGTGTACGTTCCTCTGATGATCTCAGGAAACAGAAGGAAACATCCTGTTCTGTAGTGAAATGAGACAAAGTTGTAAAAAAAAACAAGACGTCAAAGAAAAGTTTCATTCATTATTTCATCTGATTCCAACATTGATCCAGTTTCCATCCTGAACAGCTGCGCTTTGGTTTTGGTGGTATTTGGTGGAGTTTCTGAAATTACACAGTTCCGCCTGTTTGTTCTCTGGACTCTGAGTCTAAGGACAGCTGGACGTCTCACCTGCCCCCTGTCGTCCAACAGCCTTTCTCAGTTCCAGGTTCGTGGGTTCACACCGTCCTTGCTTTGCAGTGATTCAGTGCAGGTCTGCAGCGATGTTCAATCCTGTGTCTGCATTTTACTGCAGAGACCAGAGGAGCAGCAAAGGGCGGGCAACCAGCAGACAGCAGGGTCATCTCTGGGTGAGGTCAGAGGTCAGAGGGTTAGTGGGCAGGGCCGGGTCGATGTTAGGAAGCAGAACAGGAAGAAAAAACCAGAAGAAGAAGGTGGGTGGGTTAGTTTCAGCTGGGTGACTTCTTCACCTTTAACCACTGAACAATAAAGATCCAGTTGGTCCACTTCAGAGACCAGACAGTCCAGAGAGACCGGCGTCATGTCTGGGTCAGGGGTCAGGGGTTAGGGATCCTTAATTTCATGTGAAATACAACTTTGATTTTCGTTGAAATGACAAACGTGGGGAAAACCCTGGGAATCTGACAGGATCTCATCATTTCACAGGAAACTGGGCCCAGTGTCTGAAACTGGAGCGAGATCATTCTGAGCCAGTAAAAAACATCTGGCTCTGCAGATGTGCATGAACTGAATCACAGAGGAAAGTGAGAGAAACGAGCTCTGTGCAAAGAGAAGAAGAAAAAGCTGAAATGAAATGAGCAACAGTCAGAGACAGATCTTCCTCTGGTCCTCACAGTTAAAGCTGCAGGTTGGAGGAATCCTCCCTCACTGTAGGTGGAGCTGCTGAGTGCAGCCTTCAGTTAGTCTCCTCCTAATCAGGATCAAGTTATAAAAGACACCTGTGATCTTTTGTCCCTTTATTTTTTAGATGTAGCTTGCTTTTAGTTTGCCCCTTGTTTTGCCCCAGTTTGCCCCTCAGTCTGCCGTTGATGGACCTTAGACCTTTTGAGATTCTTTTCCTTCTAGGCGGAGTGTTACTGTGGAGAGGGCTGTTCACTGCACTGCACTGTGGAGTGCAGCGTTTGCTGTGAGGTCAGTGTGATTTGCTGCAGTGAGGGTGAGTAGTGGAATCTCTCCCTGTGTGGTCTGCCTCTGCACACTCTGCCTGGTGTTTTAACTTGAATTTTAAAACTTTAAATATGTCGTCCTTTGTTTTAACTGAATGTCGTCCTCTTTTTTTTCACCTTTTCTTTTCTTCTTCAGCAGTTCCCATCAGTTCCAGTCTTTTCTTGTTTTGTTGTGATTGTTAAATACATTTAGAAATCTCTCAGTAATGTACCTGTGTGTTTTGTAGTATTTATGCTAGGAATTTCCTGGGGTGCAAGTCTCCAGGTGGCGCTGTCTGTGTCTGTCTTCAATCCTCCCCTCAGTGTCCCTCGCCACAGACAGCAGTGAGACCACACTTAGCACCAGCTAACGTGTTAGCCAGTGACAGCAGCCATGTTTGGGCTTCAGCAGATGATAGTGAATATGATTAAAGTGTAAAAAGCTTTTTTATCCTTTCATTCAATATTTTTTTTATTGGCTTTTGAGAAGAAACATTTCCAACGAACATGAAATCTTTGCAGTGACAACACGAAGCAACACAACTCGTTTTGTTCCTAAACAGGTTTGATGCTAACAGCTTAGTTTAAACTCTATCGTTCATAGAAACGTGCATATAAACAGGAAGCTCTCGTCTTTCACATAAAGCCCTAAAACAGAAAAACTTTTCTCTAAAGCTGCTACGTCATCTTCCTACAAACAGCCAACATTATATTTCATTTACATTCCTGCTTTATACTTTTCACATATACTTATATCTGTTTGTGTACATACCTTAACAAGCCACAAGTAAATATTCGTCTCTTGGGAACAACAAAACCAGAAAAACTGAAAAAATGTCTCATGTGGAACTTTTTTTTTTTTATCCAATTCTTTCACACTCGTCACCTTCGTGTCCATCAAGTGACCTGAAGCTGCTCCAACACTTTGTTGGAGGTTTTAAATTGTCTGCTGTGCTGACAGAGGACGAGGACCAGGAGCTGGAGGACATAACGCTTTGTCTCAGACCTGTCATCCGTCTGTCCACTGCCATCACAGCCAGACACCAGTAAACACACAGGTTTACGGGTCGCGCCTGAATGCTAGCCACCGCAGACTGACGGCCTCCCACCCGACGGTGTCACAGACACGTAATAATTAAATCCTGTTGGGTCGAGTTCTCACCAGGTGTAGGTTCGAGTACGTCGAGTTTAGAAGAGAAATCTGCTGATGTGAAGAACGAGTTGAATGTTTCTGAGGCGGGTTCACACCAGGACTCTGTGTTCTGTTAACTGTCAGTGTTACCTGTTACTGATTACACTTTTTTCCTGTTTCTTTCTTCACAGGATTTTAGCTTCTGAGATGGTTTAGGACGGTTCGTCACTGCTGATGGGCCTCACAGTGAGTCTCTCCCATCCAGTGATCTGATTGGTCTACAGATGTGGTATTTCTCACGGGAGCCACGGAGATGTCACAATGTTCTTTCCCTAAATATGGAAACTTTCTGGAAATATTTGCAACCTTTTTTGGAAATATTATCATTTTTCTATTCGTTTTTTCTGAAAAGAAAATTTTTTCTTCTTTGTTTTTTTTATTTTCTGTTTTTTTCCACGTGAATGGTCAGGACATGTTTTCTGCTGCTCTCTCAGTGTGAACAGGAACCAGTATGAACTTATTTATTGTTGGAATCAGTGTTTTAGATACAAAGGACAAATGAAAATGTTTTTCCAGGTGTGAAACCTTCAGGTCTTTGGGCCAATTGCCGCTCTGTCTCTGAGGAAATCCAGCTGACAGGAAATCCAGTTCAAACGGGAAAAATCTGCGTTCGCTCCTTTGACAAAAAGTCCAACTGAAATTTAAAGACCTGCTTTTTGAGCACTGTTAGCTAACGTCATGTTAAAGGTTGAGAACTTTTATTTGTAACATTTGGTAAATCCTCCTGTTGTCTGTGTCCAGGGTTAGCCTAGCTTAGCACAAAGTCTGACAGCAGGAGGGAGCCGTTAGCTTAGCTTCATCAAAAGGCAAAAACATGAGTCTGTTGGTAAATATTCTATTTTCAGAATAGAAAACTGTGATACTGTGAGCACTGTGAGTGCTAATACCAACAATACCCCAAGCTATGCTAACATTAGCAAGATAATGTTTGGCCAGTTTTAGCGCATCTGTTTTACACAGCTAGTTCTGGTTGTGCAGAGCTGTAGAGGCTAACAGTTTCCCTCTGCTTCCAGTCTTTGTGCTAAGCTAAGCTAAACCTGTCCTGCACACAAAGATGAAACTGAAGCATCAGATTCAGGAGGAGCAGGAGAGCAACGCAGATTTATTCAAATGTTTGTTTTTAACGTCTTAACGTCTCTGAATTTCTGTTTGAAGAGTCCATCATTTGTCATTAACATTATGGTGGATTCATAAAGTCTTCAAAATAACGGCGCAGGAAGTCACTTTAGACACGTTTCTAACAAACCGCTGCAACATGCATTTTCCCCATCACACATTTGGACTGCGTTTCCCAGAAACCACCTGTTCTGTTACCTGCGGGGCGTTTTCACACCGTATCTGCTAAAATGTTTTTGGTGCTTGTTAAATGTTGAAACATTTGAGTGTTATGTGCAGAAATCAGCGGCTCAGCAGGCGGATCAGCTGTGACCTACACAGGTCTCACTCTGTCACCTGACCCTGGGATTCAGCATGTTACAGGTCTCACTCTGTCACCTGACCCTGGGATTCGTACACACAGCTGGGACATGGTGTTCATGTCGACTTTCAGACGATGGAAACGCAACGTTTCTGTTGGTTTGATGTTTGAACGTTTTCATTTGACTTTATTCTGTTTCACTTTGGGTTTGATTGATAAAACTACTGTTATTCACTAGTTTGGTTTTGAATCCCATCATTCCCAGTCAGGATTTTATGTTTGTTACATAACGTGTGGAGCAGCGAGGATTCGGCTTTGATCCGCCTGCTGGTGGATGAACTTCTCAGTGCTGCAGCTTCATGTGGACCTGAGCAGAACTCTGTCAGACTCTGGTGGACTCTGTTAAACTTGCCGCTGGCTGTTGGCGTGAAAATGCTTTGAACAGACACCAGCTAAGGCAAAGCAGTTTGCAATTGTGGGAAAGGCAGGTGGGAGGGGGTGTGGTCTGAGGGGGATGGACCAACCACGGCCTGCGGTCGCCACCCTTCGGTAAGGATGCACACGCGGCTCGTGTCTCCGAACTTCAGCGGCCGCCGCACCTGCACTGGATCGCGCACACCACAAAACATCATGAAGGACACGGATGCACCTGTCCACCGCGTCACGACAGTTCATGCAGGTACGCACAGGTATGTCAGCACGTCATCACAGCTACACAGAGAAAATCATTAGAAACACAATTAAGGCACAAAGTGACACAGAGTCTGGTTACAGGTGAGATCTGAGAGGCTCTCAGGTGATTTAAACAACAGGTGAGTCTGTGATGTCATCATGCAGACAACGTCCTCAGAGGTGCTGCTGTTTGATTGGTTATTGGAGCAGAGGATGAGGGCCACAGTGAGAAGCTGCAACTCTTCCAGAAAAAAGCATCACAGTTAGAAAACGCAATCATTTCATGAGGAAAAGTTTTTATATCTTTAGAAAAAGGCTGGCTCCAGAAAAAAGCTGCAATAAAATCAAGTTTTACAAAACCCTGATATTTTATTTATTAGATTTTAATACTCTGTCACACTGAGCTCAGTCTGAATTTCTTCTCAGAATATTGTTTGGTGTAATTAATTACTTCAAATATTCCAGTTTAATACTGACTCATAACTTCCGTACAAAATATTCTGACTTTTTTCTTAAAATTTCGACTTTATTCTTCACTGTGACCCTGATGCTCTGCTGAATCGTCACAACCAATCAGAGCTCTGCTGCTCACCTGATCGACAGCCAAGGTCTGAAATGGTTTTGAACACAATTAAAAAATTGTGCTTATTGTTCTACATTCAGTTTGACAAGTGTTGGTCTTCTGGTTAGAGCAGAACTCTGCTGCTGACATGTTGGTGGCGTGTTGGCTTCAGTTCACTGTCTCAGTTACAGATCCACAGGTGTTGCATGTTTCAGTGCAGGAAGCTGCAGTCACATGATGCATAGTTTTGAGTTGTATCATCAGTTTAAGTAAAACTGAGGTTCGGTGTGTGCGACATGTCGACAGTCGTACAAACATCGTACAGAACACGGTCGTACCTGAACACCTCGTTCACAGTAAACGTTACAAACATGATGGAGAAGCCGAGCAGCGCCCCCCTGTGGACAAACACACTGAACAAAACCTTGGTTTCACACGTTTCCACATATTGGATCGTTGTTAATCTGAAACTGTGAAGGAAATCAACTCTTACCATCATGTTTCAGCATCACAACACTTTGTGGACGTACGTCCATCTTTAAAGTAACGTCCTTTTACTGCAGCATCTTCAGGTCAGTCCGGGCCCTGAGCAGGAGCTGAGGGGTGAGTGGATCTGAGCGTACTCAATCTGATCACATCAGTTTATAAATCACAGCTTTTTTTCATGTTTCCTGAAAAGTTTTGACTTTTTAGTTGAAACATGAAACTGTTTTACGTTTTTTTCAAATATCTTTCTCTTTGAATGTTTTACTCTAGATTCTATTTTAGGAAACCAGCTTAAAGAATGATGTTGAATTTGATGAACAGAGAAACAGACATTGCTGCTCTGTCTGTTGTTGTGAGTGAGTTTCTGCAGTAACTGACACGTCGTCTGTTCAGGTCCAGCACATTCTGGATTTCTGGATTTGCTCTCAGGTTTTCCTCGGGTCAGTTTAGGATCAGGTCGAACAGTCTGGACCTGTGACGACTTTCAGTTTACTGCTGATGACTCTGTCCAGCAGGGGGCGCTGCTGCACTCCAGGTTTCAGTGAACGAGGTGTGTGTATGTGGCTGTTTGTGTGTCTGAGTGTGTTTTGTGTGGAGGAGGTGCGGTGCGGAGGCAGAGCACTTGTTTTCTCCCTCTTAGGAGGCGTGTCTGAGGAGCAGCGTGGGGGTGGGGCTCCACTGGCCGTGAGAATGGTGATGAGGAGTGGGGGAGCACTCGCAGGAGCAAGGGGGGGCGGGCTTACCTAACACCCCAGCAGAGTCCAGGGGGTACTCCAAGATGGAGGCCGGAGCTGCTAGAGTGTACGGGTAGTCGTACGGCGCCGCGTAGATGAAACCAGACTCAGGCCCCGCCCCTGGCATCAGAGCCGGCGTCCCATTGGGTAGCGTCTGAATATGACGAATCAGCGGCATGAGGGTGGGGCCTGTGGCGGCAGGTGTACGAAGAGTGGTGGGTGGGGCCAAGACAGGAGTGGGGCCAGAGAGGACACGAGGAGTCTGAGTGGACGCTGCAAGAGAAAAGGCAAGGGAGGCTGGGAGGGTGGGGGGGGGTGGGGAGACCGGGGGGGCGGGGGAGACGGGGTTGGGGGGGTTAGACAGTTCACTGAGTGGTTAGACTGATTGGTCAGTCTCTCTCACTCTGATTGGTCAGAACAGTCTCTTACAGGGTTTGACGTTAGCGTCTCTGTACGTCCCGTTCAGGATCGCCAGCTCCATCAGCTGCATCTTCTTCAGACTGTCCTCCCCCTCCGCCTGAAACACACGAGCCACAAGTCAACACATACACATCGTGGATCATTTCATGAGGACAGATCGTCCTGTCGTGTCCATCCAGTGTCACATCTAAACTGAACATCTGCGGTGCCAGTGAAGCTGAGACACAGACCAGGTACACCTGAGAACGTCAACCTCACAAACACTAACTCAGCATCAAACTCGTCTCCGTCCGTCAGCGGCGATTAAACCAACTGAACCTTTAACCACAGCTGTGACCGACGACCGACTGACCACGCTGCCGGGTTTCAGTTTCCACGAGCCCACAGAGTCAAACTCACCTGCAAACACAGGTAATTAACCTGCAAACAGGTAAATGTCAATAAAATAAAAAACCCACAAATTATCCTCAGCTGCCCGAAACGTGACGTCGACACTGTTTCCCATAAAGTTGGACTAAAATATGTCTTTATTGATCAGTCTCTTCAAACGTGATTACTGATGCGTATGAATGAAAAGAATGTCAGAAAACAAAATGATGTCATCGTCTGTCAGTAATGTTATCAGAATCAGAATCAGAATAAACTTTATTAATCCCCGTAGGGAAATTCTTTTGTTACTTATACACTCCCAAGTGAAAAATGAAGAAGAAATTGAACAAAGAAGATTAATATATATATATATATATATATATATATATATAAAATCCAATAATCAAACAGAAAATATAATAAAGTAGAAAAATAGAAAAAATAGAAAAAACAAAGACTTCTTATCTTCTTATTTGCATTATATACATGAGGTATGTGTTTTAACTGTTTCAATGATGTATACACAGTATACATGAGGTTTTTTTTGTTTGTTTTTTAGAGTTCTGAATTGTATATCTTGATTGCGACAGGCAGGAATGATTTCCTGTGTCGCTCTGTTGTGCAGCGTGGAACAAGGAGTCTGTTGCTGAATGAGCTTCTGTGACTAATCAGCACATGGTGGAGAGGGTGTGCAGGAGAGTCCAATATTGTCCTAACTTTGGACAACACTCTTCTCTCCAACACTGTATTCAGGGAGTCCAGTCGCCCCCCCCCCCACAACATGGCTGGCCTTCCTGATGATATTGAGTCTGTTAGTGTCCTTCACCCTTATGTTTTTGTCTTGTGGTTTCCACTTTTATTTTGAAATCTCATCCCCTCTTGTTTCAGGTAGCTTGCCCTTCCTTCATGTTTCTGATTGTTTCCACCTGTCCCACCTGTCCCCTGTGTCTGTATATTGTCCGTGTCCCTTTGTTCTGTGCCACTTCGTCTTGTCTCTCATCAGGTGAACCAGCGTGTTATTGTCGTCACTGCTCTTCTTCAGGTTTTGTGTTATGTTCTTCTGCTTCTTCTTCTTCTTGTCTGAGTTCATTTTCCTCTGAAAGAGTGATTTCGATTCTTTGGGATTTTGTTTCCTCGTCTTTTTCTGTTTGAATTCTTATTTACGCTGCTTCTGATTCTGATCATTCTCCTCCGAGTCTCAGTCTCAGCTCAGTCTCAGTTCAGTCTCAGCCTCAGTCTGTCTTTGCCCAGTCTCAGTCTCAGCTCAGTCTCAGTCTTTGCTCAGTCTCAGTCTCTGCTCAGTCTCAGCTCAGTCTCAGTCTCAGCTCAGTTTCAGTCTCAGTCTCAGCTCAGTCCCAGCTCAGTCTCAGTCTCAGTTCAGTCTCAGCTCAGTCTCAGACTCAGCTCAGTCTCAGACTCAGTCTCAATCTCAGCTCAGCCTCAGCTCAGTCTCAGCCTCAGTCTTTGCTCAGTCTCAGTCTGTCTTTGCCCAGTCTCAGCTCAGTCTCAGCTCAGCCTCAGCCTCAGTCTTTGCTCAGTCTCAGTCTGTCTTTGCCCAGTCTCAGCTCAGTCTCAGTCTCAGCTCAGTCTCAGCTCAGTCTCAGTCTCAGCCCAGTCTCAGTCTCAGCTCAGTCTCAGCTCAGTCTCAGTCTCAGCCTCAGCTCAGCCTCAGCTCAGTCTCAGTCTTTGCTCAGTCTGTCTGTCTTTGCCCAGTCTCAGTCTCAGCTCAGTCTCAGCCTCAGTCTCAGTCTCAGTCTCAGCCTCAGCTCAGCCTCAGCTCAGTCTCAGCCTCAGTCTCAGCTCAGTCTCCGTCTGTCTTTGCCCAGTCTCAGCTCAGTCTCAGTCTGTCTTTGCCCAGTCTCAGTCGGGACAGGTGATTCCAGATTGATGGGAAACAGGTTTGATGACGTGCGACTCACCTTTAACATTTCAGCAGCTGTAAAAGTAAGAATTCCTGAACACGCTGTGACGTAGCTCCGCCTAAAAATATGTGACGACTGCAAAATGTAGGACATTTGAGACAGGTGAGACACACTTGTCTGAATGTGTAATGATGATTTCTACAATGGCAGATATCATTACTGATGTGATTACCTGCAGCTGTTACACCTGTCTGAGACTCACCAACGACTTCATTAACTAATGACATCATTTCCTTTTCCCTCCAAACACAAAACAGCTTCTAAGCTCACTCCAACATGAAACCAACTTCACAACATCCCAGTCCAACTTTCTGTCAGGTTTGAACACACACACCATGATCAGATTCTCTTCCTCTTTTTCCCGCCGAGTGACAGAGTTTTCCTGGCTTCCCATTGGTCAGATCGAGGATGAAATGGAGGAAGTGAGAGTGGAGAACGGAGGATCAGCAGAATCACTGTACTTCCTGTCTCACTGACACACACAAACACACACACACACACATCACAGCTTCATTCAGGAGTGGGTAATAAAATATTTCCCCTCCTTCAAAATAAAAGTTAAAATAAAGCTTAGAACTGCCTCAGACGAACCAAAGCCAGATGAGCGTCACCTGTTCAGGAGTAGGTGAAGGTTCGTTCACTTCCTTCATTAACATAATAACCAGCTCTGAAACATCCGGTCACCTGTTCTGATCCGTGTGTGAAGTTTCATTCACAAAGAGTAAAAAGAGGAAGTGAAGTGTTTCAGGTGAATGAGCAAACAGAACCCAAACAAACGAGCTGTCCTCAGATCCCAGCTAAGGAGGACGGTCCACCGTCCGGCATCATCTCAGATGAAACCGTCTTCACTCTCAGACACAGAGTTTATATTTCTGTGTACCTGATTAATACGCTTCTATCAGAGGTCAGAGGTCAGAGACTCACGGCGGGCACCAGCAGCTTGTTGACCTCCTCCGCAGCTCGTTTGAGTTTGATCTCGGCTCTGTTCTGAGCGTCTTCCACCGTGATGAGGACGTGAAGATCCTCGTTCAGGTGTTCCCAGTTTGGTTTCCCTCGATTCTGCTCCTCCTGCACACAGGTGGACACAGACAGGTGTTAGCTGGAAGTTGCTAACCATGCTCAGTGGATGTCTGTTAGCAAAGTGCACTCTGGGAGTTGTAGTTGACTTGAGTAGTATAGAGAACACGTTAGCTCGTTTGTACTCATTTGTTACAGGACTGTAACCGCCAGTCACGTGACCAGCGTCAGAGTGAGTAAACCGAGCAGCAGCTGCTGTAGCTGATGAGCACGAGCACATCTGGCTAACATGAACAGCTGGCAGCTCAATGTACACAATCCACACGTCACCAAGATTCCAACACCTGCCTGTACACTGACACGCTGAGGTCTTATCTGCCCGGCAACCTGAGGAGCTGCAGCTGATTGGACAGTCATTCCCCCACACACACGAACAGATGAGCTGTGATAATAAATAAGTTGTGTGTGTTTCAGCAGGAAGTCAGCGAGCAACAACAAACACATCCAGCTGTCACTGCTCTCTGTCCTCCTCCCCTCCTCCTCCTCTCTCCTGTCCTCTCCTCCTCTTCCCTCCTGTCCTCTTCTCTCCTCCCCTCCTCTCATGTCCTCCTCCATCTGGTTTCAGTTGACACCCTGCTGTTCTTTCTGTCTCGTGTGTCTCTGTTAGCTTAGCAGGTGGCTAACCTTGTTAGCAGTTGTGTGTTTTTGCAGCAGTTTGACCTGAAAAGTTTGAAATTGTTTCCATCTCGTTTCTTTCCTCCTCATCTTCACTCACTCCATCAGAGAGTTGACTCGCTGGTGTCGCATCAGGAGCTGTTAATAAAGTTGTGTTCACTATCTGTGGTCTGCAGTTAGCAAACAGACCAGGCGCTGGACCAAAGAGATGTACGTCAGCACCTGATCGGCTGATCCTGACTGAGTTTTATAAAACATAAAACCTTTTGAATGTTTCATTTGTATTGATATGTTTTGTTTATGTGTTGTGGACGAAACATGTGGAAGAATTTCAGGGGCTTTTCGACACAGGAAACAGCTGTACAGATGTTAAATACACTGACAGGTGAGAGCTCATGGACGCGGCCGATCGACCTGAAATCACCGGCCAATTAGGTGGCTCATCTAACTGTCAATCACCGTGATGTCACTGAGGGAAATAAGACCGTGAGCGCTGTCGGCAGGTGAGGGCAGACAGGAAGTGAAGATTTCATTATGATGATGTTGTTATTCAGTTTGAACGACCTCTAAGGTTCAGTCACTGCATCAGTTGGTCCCCGAGAGTGACCCCCACCCCACTGTGTGTGTGTGTGTGTTACCTTCTTCTTGTCTCTCATGGAGCCCCTCCCTCTCACCATGATCTTACATCCTGTTTCAGCCTCCAGCTGCTTCGCCGTCAGACCACGAGGACCCAGAATCCTCCCCACGAAGTTAAACTGATGCAGAGGGAGGGAGTTACCATGACAACCAACCAATCAATCAGCCAAGACAGCCCCTCTAAACAGACCTATTCATATTCTGACTGGACCAATTGCTCTGTGGTAAAGACATTAACACAGACACACACACACACACACTCTTACATCAGGGAACTCCTTCACGGGGACGTAGAGTTTCTCCTGCAGTTGGACGGTTGGACCGACGGCGTCCGGCAGCTCGCTGCTCCTCTCTGATCCGTTCAGCGTGTCGTTATACATGTCCTTCCTCACACGGCTAATCTCTGAAACACACACACATCGTTCAGACAGAGCCTCTGTGCTCGGCTCAGAGACGAGTTAACGGTTTAGAAAGTGTCCAGAACGAGCAGCTCCCACTGTCTGTCTTCTTTAGAAATAAAATTCTACCTTAAACCAGAAACCAGTGGACTTGCTGTTCAGGGTGAACTCTGGGCAGGCATCTTTATTTCATCCTAACATTCCTGAACAATCAGCTCATAAAATATTTCATAGTAAATGCGACTATTGTCTAAAATAATTCTCCACATTGACAGGAAGCAGGAAGCAGCTGACATCCATCCAGCAGGACGCCTCCTGAGCACGTCCCATCTGAGGTTTGCTCAGTACTGCAGGTGGCCACAGGCAGTGTGGGGGCGCTGCATCTGTTCAGAGTCACAGTGAAGTTGCTGCCAACTCCTACAGGAAGTGACAGTATCCCAGGTAACTGTTACCAAGACACCGCCCGCACCATCACTGACTTTTGAACCCCCAGTTTATTTTTTCCACACAGTGCATGCTGGGAGATCTAATGAAGCTGTCTGTGTGCTGAGTCAGCTCAGAGCAACCTCACACAGCCAATCAGGAGCCAGGACAGTTCAGTCCAAGCTGGTCTGTGTCGGGGGATGGTTTCACTCGTTCACTCACCCTGGTAACACAGGGTGTAACCCTGGTAACACAGGGGTTACCGAGGGTTTATCTTGTGCTGTAAACTGACTCGGTGACGGAGGAAACACTCAGTAAAATCACTTTGTTAGAAATAAAAATTCTGTGTTGAACGTTTTTCTTGAGTTAAATACAAAATCACTGAAAACACAGAGACAGAATCTAAAGTAAAAGTACTCGTGTAGAATAAGTATTCATGTGTTCATCATCATGTTCAGCTGGTGAGAGTGTAAACCACTTGAATGACTGAGGTTTATCTAAAATAAGTCATGTGATCAGAGGAAGTCAGGTGATGTGATATAAAGAGTGAGTTCTTAGGAGCAGGCTGAGGTGGATGAGTCAGTACTTGTAACTGTAACCATGGCAACAAAGGTGCAGTACAGGACAGGTGACCTACGTTAGGATGGACAACTTGTGCTGTGTGTGTGTGTGTGTGTGAGTCTGTGTGTGTGTGTGTGTGTGTGTGTGTGAGTCTGTGTGTCTGTGTGTGTGTCTGTGTGTGAGTGTGTGTGTGTGTGTGTGTGTGTGTGTGTGTGTGTGTGTGTGTGTGTGTGTGTGTGTGTGTGTGTGTGTGTGTGTGTGTGTGTGTGTGTGTGTGTGTGTGTGTGTGTGTGTGTGTGTGTGTGTGTGTGTGTGTGTGTGTGTGTGTGTGTGTGTGTGTGTGTGTGTGTGTGTGTGTGTGTGTGTGTGTGTGTGTGTGTGTGTGTGTGTGTGTGTGTGTGTGTGTGTGTGTGTGTGTGTGTGTGTGTGTGTGTGTGTGTGTGTGTGTGTGTGTGTGTGTGTGTGTGTGTGTGTGTGTGTGTGTGTGTGTGTGTGTGTGTGTGTGTGTGTGTGTGTGTGTGTGTGTGTGTGTGTGTGTGTGTGTGTGTGTGTGTGTGTGTGTGTGTGTGTGTGTGTGTGTGTGTGTGTGTGTGTGTGTGTGTGTGTGTGTGTGTGTGTGTGTGTGTGTGTGTGTGTGTGTGTGTGTGTGTGTGTGTGTGTGTGTGTGTGTGTGTGTGTGTGTGTGTGTGTGTGTGTGTGTGTGTGTGTGTGTGTGTGTGTGTGTGTGTGTGTGTGTGTGTGTGTGTGTGTGTGTGTGTGTGTGTGTGTGTGTGTGTGTGTGTGTGTGTGTGTGTGTGTGTGTGTGTGTGTGTGTGTGTGTGTGTGTGTGTGTGTGTGTGTGTGTGTGTGTGTGTGTGTGTGTGTGTGTGTGTGTGTGTGTGTGTGTGTGTGTGTGTGTGTGTGTGTGTGTGTGTGTGTGTGTGTGTGTGTGTGTGTGTGTGTGTGTGAGTGTGTGAGTGTGTGTCTGTGAGTGTGTGTGTGTGTCTGTGTGCGGAGGAGAAAATGAGGAAACGGGACAAAAAAGCTGAAACAGAGTGAGACCTCATTCAGATTCTGTCTGTGTCAGGTCACATGATGCAGTCAAACAGCCAGGACGGGCCCCGGGACACCGTCTCCTCCTCTCTGCCTGTTAGTTTCACAGCAGCTACTGCAACCACTGTTAGCTAACCCACAGCCTAGACAGCTCCTCTGTCTCTGTGGCTGTTGAGAATCAGCATCTCCACATCTGAGGACATGGTTCTTCACAGGAAAAGGGTGGTTTGCCGTCTCCAGTGGAATCTTGGGGTCCGTGAAGAGCGAGGAGGATTTACGGGTCAGTCTCCGTTCCCACTCTGACCTGTGGTCATGAGCTTTGGGTCATGACTGAAAGGACGAGATGTCGTATACAAGTGGCTGTGATGAGTTTTGTCCACAGGCTGGCTGCCTGCTCCCTTAGAGACAGGGTGAGGAGTTCGTTCAGCCAGGAGGGGTTCGGAGAACCGCCGCTGCTCCTCCACAGTGAGAGGAGCCAGCTGAGGTGAGCTGAGCTGAGGGCAGCATCACCCGTCCTCGCCCCTCCCTCTCCACGGACTTCCCTCTGCCTCTACGCTGCATACCGACCTGAGCTCAGCTGTCTGTCAGCCCGGGCGGCTCACCCACACTCCAGAGACCACATCACCCCGTCCTCAAACAGCTGCACTGCCTCCCTGTCCACTGCCACATCCAATACAAAGTCCTCCTCATCACAACTCAACAACCCCCCCGCCCCCCCCGCCCCCACCTCACTGACCTCCATTGCCATCCCCCCACCCGCCATCTTCAATCCCCTGACTCCAACATCCTGGCCCCCATCACCAGAACCAAGCACCCGACCCTGAGGGGCCGAGCCCTCACCGCTGCCCCCGACCCTCTGGAACTTTGTCCCTCAGCACATCAGAAACTCAGATTCATTACCGACCTTCAGCTCCAGCCATTCACTCCATCAGTACTGCCATCATCATTATTGTTGTTGTTGTTGAGCTACACAAATTTGATGTAATATTATAAATCTGTCAACTGCGTTCACACACAGGTCGCTGCGTTTGAATGATGACTGATAGTTTTTTGAATCTCCCTGCACTGTCAGGTCCACAAACGCATCACTGGACAAGAACAACAACAAACTGGAAATACCAAGTACAAGTAGCTCAGAGTTGTAGTGAATGTGCTGCTCACAGACCAACAAACAACTAAACACACACACGTCATGTTATTTCCCCATTTAACTGATTTTAATCATCCCTCTGCTGTGTGCGTGCGTGCTCTGAGTCTCCAGTTCCTGATGTTTCTGACCCCACGTTAGTCTTCACCTGTCCTCTGATCAGCAGGTGAAACAAACTGAGCCTCACGAAGTTTAAGGTCTGAAATCCTCACTGTAAAACAAACAGATGCTTTGTTGTTGTTTGTTGTTGTTGTTTACGTTATGATGTTTTTCTTCATGGACAGAAAGGTGTATGTCATATTTTGCATTTTTACCAGTGAAACAGTCTGATGTGTATCTGAGCTCTGAGCTGACACGTTTCCTGTTCACTTCCACTCTGGATCCTGGACGTTACCAAGTTTTTCACTCTTCACCTTAAACTCTGAGTTTTTAGTTTGGTAGACAGACAGGTGTTCAGACAGACAGGTGGCCCCGGCTCTTACCCTCATCCAGCAGTCTCTCCAGATGCTGGAAGATCCCGCAGAAGTTCGGCAGACTGCTCATCAGCTTCTTGTCGTTCATGAGCTGCATCAGATAATCCGGACTGGGCCTGGGCTTCTCCTTCCCCTCCATCTCCCCCACCATGGTCAGCCCAACACCCCCCAACACAAAATACCACACAAAACACACAACTGGACCCGGATCAGACCCAGACCCGGACCCGCAGCCGTTTCTGTCTCTTCTTATTCTGCTTTTAATCCCACAAGTTCAACAGATCGGCCTGTGACTCCGGCAGGTCACCGGACCCGGGTCGATGCGGGACCGGCAGTATTTTCTACCGTAAGAGGCTCCAGCAGCTCTGGCTCTGCCCCCGGCTCTCTCCCCGACACCTCCCGGTGCTCAGCTGCTGTCTGTCGGCGAGTAGCGGCTTCGTGCCCCCGCTCCGTCCGCTCCTACACACGCGCGCGCGCGCGCACGCATGAGAACAGTGAAGTGCAGGTGCAGCAGGGTACACGGAGCTTCCGGTTCGAGCCTTCAGAATAAAAGCCAGTGGCTCAGTGAATCTCGGTTCTTTGTTCGTTTGGGCCCAAACTCCACAAACAACGTTTTGTGTTACAGAATAAACGAGATGTCCAGTTCAGAGTGGGCCAGATGTTTGCATCGTTAAACTAAACATCTGGAGGTTTTCTCAGTAACACAAGCAGCTTTAAGTTTCCAGTAATATGCTGCTTTGGAGGCTGAGTGGACAAACAGCCTGTGTCTTTGGCCCTCTGAGAGTGGACCTGCATTGAAACACATGGGATCCAGCTGTTTGTCCAGATGTCCACAGGTCTACAGTTTGAGACGTAGTTGGCTGCTAAAGTTCTGATGTAAATGGACGTTCGTGTCTCATGATGATGGACAGGACTTTACAAAGACACACAGTGTTTTACTGCTGATAAATAAAAAAATAAAATGCCCAGGTCCCACAGAGACACCACACGCCCATCTATGATGAGACATCGGTCAAACAGAGGAAACTAAATCAAACATTTCCTTGTTTTTAATTTTTCTTTTATTCCATGCTTTTAACCCAGCTTTTATTTTGAAGGCTTGTCCCAGCCTTCCTGTCCTGCTGTGTGTGGCTTGACGAATCTCAAACTGAAAGTTTTACACATTAAAGTTCGTCAGTGTAAACACAAGCACAGCTGAGACCAGCAGTGAATTCATCAGTGAGTCGATAGAAAACCAGCTGCGTTCATCACATCTGAATCTTTTTCATGTAGAAATATCAAAATGTTCAAATGATCAAGCTGCTGTTGATTTTCCTCCGAGTCACTGGAACACTGCGATCCTGGTTCCACCGCGATCCAGGTTCCACTCTGAGTTTGACTGAAGCAACTTTTTCTTTACACACGTTTAGTTTTCAGTTACATCGTCTCACCTCTTCTTTAATATGAAGAAATGAGACGACACACACACACACACACTCACACACACTCACACACATGAACTGAACTGTTTTATCTCAGTAAATTATTTAGTTTTTTTTTCTAAAAGATAAAAATCACATAAAAAGAAGCATGAGAGAGAGAGAGAGACCCAGCAGAGTGGGGGTCTCTCGCCTGTTCCCAGGCCTCAGTGTGAATAAACTTCATCTGAATCTGTTGCTTTAAATACTTTAATTGGCTTTAATTTAATGGTTTTGCTTCTTTTTCATATGGAAAAGAGTCGCCCCCCCCGACGCCTGGGAGCCCCAGGAAGAAAAAAGACACGAAAGGACAGGAGGGGAGTGGGGGGTATGTGTGTGTGTGGGGGGGTCAGGCTGAAAACTTGTCTCTCAGAGCAGAAACTTCACACTCAAAGAATGTGTCAGCCACTTTCCCCTGAACTCTGTCTGTCAGGCTGCACACAGACCTGAAGCTTCCCTCTGATTGGTCAACAGGCTGAATCAACACACCTGCAGGACCCTGATGGGGTCATGTGACCAGAGCTGAAGACAAGACAGAAGGACAGAGGTGTTTTTAGTGTTCAGTCAGAAGCAAAGAAGCAGTACTGCAGAGTACTCTGCAGGGTTCTGTAAGGTTCTGTAAGGTTCTGCAGGGTTCTGTGAACAACTGATGTGTTTGTGTTTTCAGAAGAATTTTTCTGAAACGACTGAAATCTGTGGATCTCTCTGCCCACTCTGAGCTCTGATTGGTGGGAACAAACAGCATCAGTGTTCACTGAGTCATGTGACCTTCAGTCGACCTTTGGGTTGGGAAAGGTCACATTAAAGCGTCTACAGACTGTTCTGAGACCAGCCACAGACAGGCAGAGGTCAGAGGTCACAGGCTGCACTGAGAACAGAGAAACTCTTCTTCTGGTGGTTTGCACATTGTTCTGTAATGTTTGTGAGGGTGGGGTCAAAGGTCACAGTGTTTCACTGAAGTAACTTTACTTGTGCTACAGGTTGTTTACACTGTAAAAGCAGATGTTTGTTGTCCTGTGTCCTCCTGCATGGCCACTGTCGTGTTTCTATGTGTAGTTATTTTGTTTTGTTTTGGAACACCTGGAACACCTGGAACACCACTTTGTGTCCATTATCAGTGTGAGTCACTCTTTTGTGAGAAATCTGACCACTGTGGCTCTCTGTTTGGAGGAGAACAGACCAATCAGTGTCGAGAGTCAGCTCGACGAGGACGAGAACGAGGACGAGCTGTTTCAGATTTTTGTCTTGAAATTTTCTGCTGGGTGTTTGATCTAACTCTGACTCTGCAGGTTCGGTTCTTCATGCACAAATCTAAAGCTGAATGAAGTGTGTGTGTGTGTGTTCAGATCAGCTGACTGTGTGTTGGATCTTTGTTTTCCATCAAACAAAAGAACAAAAGGCGACGTTGTGTCAGAGGAACAAACGTTTCTCAGACAGAGCTAAATCCAGAAAGTTCTGGGAATAAAACTCTGATCCTCTGCGTGTTTCTGATCCTGGATCTGTGGGCCACCTACTGCCCCATAGTCTCATTCATGATCATCATTAGTCCTGTGATCAATCTTATGATCACTGATATCAATGTTTGTGTTGTTGCTGGTCCTGTTGTCCTCTCAGTGTTCACCTTGTTGTGTGGAACCTGATCTGCAGGCCCCTGCTGTGAGCTCTCCTCAGACTGCTGACTCTGGATCAGTCTGGATCTGAACCTCCTGTTTCTACCTGCTGAATGAACACCTGGGTGAAGGAGGCAGACGCCACACTGCCCGTCCAGATGTGACCACCCACAGCTGCGAGGCGCTTGGACCCGGTGTACGTCCTCAGCCAGGTTTGATCAGGAGTTTGATGATTTCTGGTTTAAACTACTTTATTTCTGTTTGTACTTTTACTGCTCTGAAGATTTACTGAGTATTTTCAGACTGTGGTCGTGCTGTGACTTTAGAACAGGCTCAGATTACTCCCCCCCTCCTCGTCTGGGCGGTGGGGGGGGGTCCTGGGAAAAGGTCCTGGCTGGTCTCGGTTCAGGTCTGATCCAGACTCCACAAATCAACCTGAGACGCAGACGACAGAAGAAGAAGCAGCTTTTCTTTCCTGCAGGTTTAATTAAAGGGGCAGTTCACTCTAAATTAAAGTGCTGTCATATAGAAGATGCAGCTCGCAGGTTAGAAACGCTGATCTCAGATCAGACTGTGATTCTGAGGGGTTTACAGTGGATGTGACAGTAGCTGACCCTGGATCAGTTTTGTTTCCTTCCTCTCCTCCTCTTCTTCTTAGCGTTCTCCCACAGTTCAGTCTGGGCTGCAGCTTTGACGGGTCCTGAATCTGCTGTGGGATGTTTGGGTTGAGTCCAGACTTGGACACCCCCCCCCCACTACCCCCGTCTCCCTCCGCCTGGTGTCTTTGTTTCTGTCCCTGGCAGTCTCAGCGAGTCCTCAGAGCTTCTTTCAACAGGAGAGAATAGCAGATTGTCTTCATCAAGGAGGACGCCTTGTTTCAGGAAGTCCAGGCCGGGAGGGGTGGGGGGTTCAGAGAGGGTGTGTGTGTGTGTGTTGGGGGGGGGGGGCTTTAAGCAAAATGTCAAAGTGAGGAAAGTCTCTTTTGTGGGGTGTTTTCCGCCCAGCGACAGCTGATTCACATTCAAATGGGGTTTCTGAATGGACGGTTACACATTTTACATTCCAGCACAGACACACACATACACACACACACAGACACACACACACACCTCGTTTATAATGGAATGAAGCTGAGAGAGTGATGTCATTGTTGGAGGAGGTGTGAAGCTGTGAGAGGAGGAAGGAAAGAAGAAAAGGAGGTAGGGAAGGAAAGAAGAAAAGGAGGGAGGGAAGGAAAGGAGGAAGGAGGGAAGGAAAGGAGGATGTGAACTTTTGTATCTTTAAGAAGTTTTTTATTCTCATCATATTAATATGACGAAATTTAGATTTACAGAGAAACACAAACATGTCTGACACACGACACCAGCACCAGTCTGTCCCTCTGTCTCTCTGTCCCTCTGACCTCCTGTCCCTCTGTCCCTCTGTCCCTCTGACCTCCTGTCCCTCTGTCCCTCTGCCCCTCTGACCTCCTGTTCCTCTGTCCCTCTGACCTCCTGTCCCTCTGTCCCTCTGTCCAAGACACAGTAGACCACAATGCAGATCAGCAGCTTCTATCTAAGATGAAGGAGGACACATGGTGACAGACAGACCTCTCTGTCTGTCACCATGCGTCCTCCTTCATCCTTTAGTCTGATAGACAGACAGACAGAGAGGTCACTGCGCTGTCACGGCAACGCACAGCTCTCCAACAGGTCGCTATAGCAACAGAGCTGCTGACTCAGTGACATCAGAACCAGACCTGAACCTGAACCAGCACCGCCCATTGGTGTAGCAGCTCCACACCGCTGCATTCTAATTGGACGATCCATGTTGTTTTTGTTGAGGTAGGCGGGGCCGTCCAGCTGTCCGTCAGAGGAACCGGGGATCTCGATTGGCTCTGCGGGAGCGGAAACGGATCTCAGAGAGTTTGGAGTTGATGCCAGAGCCAATGACTCCTTTCTTGGCGAGAGGAAACCGAGCCAAGATGGCGTCTGAGAAAGAGAGGGACACTGTCAGAGAGACGGCAGATTAAAGGGACAGTCTGTCAATGTCTCAACCTACTGAAGATGGCGTTGATCTTGTGGGGGTCGAGCGCGCTCCGTTGTGGGTGGAAGGCAGGCCGGCGGCTCCGCCCACCTCTCAGGTTACTGTTCATCAGCGTGTTCATATCAAACACGCCCAGCAGCAGCATCCGCGCCATTGCTGTGGGAGACTGTGCCTGATTGGCTGCCTGCCACGACCGCACATCGCACAGCACACCAGATCCCGGATACACTTCCACCTGGCTCACCTGGACAGGACAAGGTAAATGACATGCATATGATGGTGTAATCCAGATCAGATCCAGTGTAAAGACGTTAGCAGCAGCTGTTATCAGCTCACGTTGACTCGTTTCGTCTACAAACGGTTCGAACTGCAGAGAGAAAACACCTCACTGCCGTTCAGCTGCAGTGCCTCACCTGTCAGACGCCCCTCACCTGCCAGACGCCCCCTCACCTGTCACACGCCCCCTCACCTGTCAGACGCCCCTCACCTGCCAGACGCCCCCTCACCTGTCACACGCCCCCTCACCTGTCACACGCCCCCTCACCTGCCAGACGCCCCCTCACCTGTCACACGCCCCCTCACCTGTCAGACGCCCCTCACCTGCCAGACGCCCCCTCACCTGTCACACGCCCCCTCACCTGTCAGACGCCACCTCACTGTTCCCTCTTCATGCATTTCTCTGGCTCTGATGTAGATTTCAGCTTGTTCCTTTAAATAAATGGACTTAAACAGGATCAGGTTCTGTGTAATCCGGATCGGAGGTCTCACCTGTCCGGTTGCATCTCCAGCGGCACACTGGCTCTCAGAGCAGCTCCTCCTCAGCTCCTCCATGTCGGTCTGGCTGCAGAGCGGCGCCTCCTCCCCCATGTGACTCCCCAGGCCCAGGTCGGCTCCTCCTTGCACCTCCTCGTCCTCGGAGCCCAGCGGACCCCAGGACAGATTCCCGTTCAGCTCCTCCTGCAGCTGCTGGACCTGGACCTGAGGGCTGAAGTCTCCGTCCTGATTGGTCTCTGTGTGGTGGTGATAAGGAGCGTAGCTGTCTGTCCCACCTGTTGCCATGGAGACTGAGTGGTGACTGGCCTGGCCCAACATCTGCCACATAGTGGACATGAGCCCAGGGATCTCTGGGAAATGTAGTCAGAGTCATAAATTTAAAACGGAACTGACCGACAGGATGTGTCTGTGACCTCCCACCTGAATCTGATTGGTCGCCTGTGAACGGACTGACCAGGTGACAGTGATGTGTGACTCACCGTGGACCAGCATGTTCTTCAGCCTCTGGTTCTCAGCCAAGAGCTCTGCTTTCTCTCTCTCCATCTCTCGAACCCTCGAACGCAGGAAATGAAGCTCAGCGATATGTGATGGTGAGAAAGCCGACACACCTGACTCCACCTTCACCACCTGCGGGGGGGGGGGCGTGTTCTCTGATAAACAGCTGTGTGTTTCTTCATAGAAAGCTAGAACCTTTCACACTTTATCAAACATGTTCTGCTGCTGACGGGAGCAAGGCTTACTGTGTCCATCCTATCCCAGCTGACTACGGGCATGAGGCGGGGTTCCCCCTGGACCTGTCCATCACAGGACTGACACACAAAGACAGACAATCCCACACGCACAGACTCACACCTGGGGCCAATGTAGCCAGTTCACTTGATGTGCACGTGTGTTTTTGGAATTCCCACAGGATCTGGTCATAGACCTTCTCTAATCCACAAAGCACATGTAGACTAATTCTGTTAGTGGTTTTCGTGGACAGGGGAGGACAAGGGAGGACAGGGGAGGACAGTGTCCAGCGTGCGGCCCTCAGAACTGCACCCCTTCAATGGACCGTGACCTTCAGCAGGTACTGTGGCTGATGATGATGACGATCATCTCTGAGTCTGAGGCCACTGATTCTGAGTGATTATTGTCATGGATCTGATAAATAATGTAAACAATTAATAAATAATGCTTTGTTTGTGATGGCAGCTTTGTTTAGTTGTGTTCAGTTTTAACAGCTGGCACCTTTTCATTTTCTGAGGCACGAAGCACTAACGAGGAAAAGTTTGCACACACACACTTTGGCTCACTAAAACCTGCTCTGAGGTGAATCACACCTCAGAGCAGGAATGATCCCACGACTCCCCTGGTGTAGGACCCCAGGATGAGAACCACAGGACTAAATGTTTGCTTCTCACCTGTTGACCTTCATCACCTAGAGGATTCAGAGCTGTGTGTGTGTGTGTGTGTGTGTTTTACAGGAACATGAATCTGTATCTGTCACATAACTGTAGAGAAGCTGCTGCTCAGCATCTTCATGTGGAAATATTCATGTAAAGTCTGTCACGCCTGCATCACAGGACGTGTCCTTACTTACCTTCTTCCCTGAGAAAGAAACAGCTGAAAGATGAAATAAACTCAGGGAGACTTTCTGATGCTGTTTGAGCTGCAGTGCCCCCCACAGGCCACAGTGCCACACTGCACAACAGGACAGAGGCACAGAGTAAAAATCTCAGCTCTGAACTGATCATCGGTCACTGAACGACCTGGATGCTCATAATGACCTTGTTGATCCTGAGTCATTGATGCTCTGTACCTGTACTTCACTCTCTCCACTTCATGTTACTGCCGCCCGCTCAGCTCAGTTAGCAAAGCATGAGACTTAATCTCTCAGGGTCGTGGGTTTGAACTCCGGGCGGCACCACCTCCCATGGGCTCACCCCTTGTGGGAGGTGCCGTAGGGCTTCGGTGCACTGTGGACCGGGCCTGGACCCCGGTCAGCGGAAGATGATGACATGACGCTTTACTGTTACTTTACCTGTGCTCCGCATGATTTCACTGCACCTCACTGATCTGACGCTTTACTGACCAAGATTTTACCAAATGTGACGCTGAGGAGTCAAATCCAGAAACTGAGGAACATGTTCCAGCTGTTCCAGCTGCAGCTGCAACATCTGGAACAGCTGCAACATGTTCCCACGTTAAAGCCTCAGAGATGATGAAGCACGTGACGGATTGTTCCTCGGTGCTACTGAACAGAGCAGCAGCTGAGGACTTCCTCCACCTGTGATGACACGTGACGGTAACAGCGACACACTGCTGTCACCATCATCACCATCATCATCACCACAGTAACGCGGACGCAGCGCAGATGATCAGTGTGTGTGTGACGTGTAAACTCTATAAACGCTCGCGCTGCAGATGCACTGAACGTAAGAGCCGGTTCCTCTCACCGTCGGACCGATTCCGGTCCCGGTCCCGGTGCCGTGTGTCCGCTGCAGGACGCTGCTGTCCGGACTGTCCGTCATCTGGAGGCGCGAACCGGAGAGGCTGCCGGGACTTTAATGTCCACGTGGACCCGGGAACGTTCCGCTATTTCAGATGCAACGAAAAAAACAAGTTTATTAAAATTCATAAACACACCCACTTCCGGTGTCGCTCCGTGACGTCATTCTTGCGTGTCGGCCTTGTAGTTCTATAGAGTGACGTTGAAAACGTTGATGTTCTCTCATCTGGACAACAGTACCCAGAGTGCACCGCGGCACGCAGACTGTAAACACACACGAGGAGAGTGAAGGACGAAGTGACGGATGATCGGTGAGTTCTGTTCCGTTCTGCGGAGGTTCTGCTCAGGGACTCATTTACTCATCATCATTTACTACAGTAAAACTACTGACGCAGGGTTAGGGGTTAGCATGTACCTGCGCGTACAGAGAAGTGTTGTAAACAAAGTACCTGTCTGAAGTTTAGTCTGACACCTCACCTGTCACCTGTCACCTGTGTGTCTCCTCAGTGTTTGTGAGGTACAACCTGGGGCCAGGTGTGGCCGTGGAGCTGCAGGAGGAGGCGAGCGTGGCCGAGCTGAAGGAGGTGGTGGGGAGTCAGCAGGGAGTCCGGCCTGAGCGGCTCAGGGTGCTGTTCGCTGGCAGGGAGCTGCAGAGCACAGCCACGCTACAGGTGAGGTCAAGGGTCAGAGTGCGTGTGAGTTCCGTCTCAGTGTCCTGTCGTCCGTAGTTTGATTGATTGGTGGAGTGGAGACAGTGGGAGCGCAGAGCAGAGAGGGAAGGATGGAGGGTTCCTGACCTCCTCCTGATAACTCCTCCTCTTCTCTCCTGCTCACAGGGCTGTGACGTCCCGGAGCAGAGTACCGTCCACGTGGTCCTGCCTCCGTCAGGATCCTCCTCGTCCCGCATGCTCGTCTTGCAGGAGCATTTGTCTCAGGGCCGAGAGCAGAACAGTCTAACGAGGCTGGACCTCAGCTCCTCGCGCCTCCCCTCCACCTCCGCTGGCCTGGCTGTGATCCTGACAGGGAGCGAGGGGGGAGAGGATGGCAGGGGAGCAGAGGAGGCAGGAGAGGATGGCAGGGGAGCAGAGGAGGCAGGAGAGGATGGCAGGGGAGCAGAGGAGGCAGGAGAGGATGGCAGGGGAGCAGAGGAGGCAGGAGAGGAGGCGCAGGCTGCAGGTGTGGACGGCGGCGCTCCTGCAGTATTTCTCTGTGAGTGGTTTGTGTTGGTCACAGTGCTCTGACTGTGTGTACCTGTGTGTACAGGTGTGCGTACCTGCAGTACTTTCTTTGTGTACTGTAAGAGCTGCAGCTCGGTTCAGCCGGGAAAACTGCGCATTCGCTGCAGAACCTGCAAACAGACGACGCTGACACTCAGCAGGGTGAGAACCTGAGCAGCAGGAAGTCACTTCATACGTGACAGACAGGGGGCGCCGTGCCGCGGTCTCCAGCCTCACTTCAATGGTAACGTCATCCTGATCAGTTTCAGTAAACAACAGGTAACATGACGCTGATCAGTGATGTCATTAGGATGGGGGACGTCCACGTCGTCCCACTGGCGTCCCATTATGCTTTTCCACACACACACATTAGACTGATGGACGTGTTGGTTTGCTGCAGTGTGTGTGTCAGCACCACAGACACACAACTCAGCTGTACACACATCAGCCGCAGGATGTTTGTCACAACCTGAGACTGTGATCAGACGTCAGACACACACACACACACACACATGTTACTGAGCAGCTGATGATGATGACGATGATGAAGGTGACAGCATCAAGACTTGTCTCTGTGTCTCAGGATCCTTCCTGTTGGGATGACGTCCTCCTCCCAGGTCGGATCCATGGTGTATGTCAATCAGGCGGTTGTCAGGGCAACGAAGCGGTAAGTGGGAGAGAGAGAGGAGGAAAGGAATCAGATCTGATCATCCAAATAATCAATGATTCATCAAACTAATCAGATTCACTAGTAATCATACAGCTCTTAGCTTTAGCCTTCACCCTCTGTTCTGTGTGTGTGTGTGTGTACAGGAATTCTTCATGAAGTGTGCGTCCCATCCAACATCAGATGACGACCTCTCTGTGGCCCTCGACCTCATCATGACCAACACCAGGGGCGTGCCCTGCATCGCCTGCACCGACGTCATGTAACACACACACATGCACACACACACACACACACACACACACACACACACACACACACGCGCACAGACACACACACATGCACACACACACACACAGTGGCAGTGTGGAGACAGGACGTCTGTCAGTGTGTGTGTGTGTGTGTGTGTGTGTGCATGTGTGTGTGTCTGTGTGTGTTTCTGTGTGTGTGTGTGTGTGTGTGTACTGAGGCCACATCTAACGCTGCCTGATTCTCTGTCTCTAATTGTCCATCCTCCGTCTGTCTCAGGGACGTGGTCCTGGTCTTCCAGTGTTCGGAACGTCATGTGATCTGTGTGGACTGTTTCCGTCGGTACTGTCAGTCTCGGCTGAGCGAGCGACAGTTTGTCCATCACGCTGTGATTGGATACTCTCTGCCCTGTGCCGGTAAGTGTCCGTCACTTTGACTGAGAGCGTGCGGAAAACTCGTCACGCCGTCTGATTGGACAGTGACAATGCGATTACAAGGTAGCATCCAATCAGATGCAGATGTTTATGTGTTCCGGACAGGATGAGTTTTATTGGATGATCCTGGGTCACAGAAGAGCCCGCCACATCATCCATCTTGAAAACAGGATGTGCAGCGGCGACGAAGGCTGCGGAACCATCTGCTCTCTAATTGGACGCTGCTTTGTGATAAGATCGTCGTTGTCCCATTTTAGCCATGTGGCAGATAGTGAAATCATGTTGTGTGTGTGTGTGTGTGTGTGTGTGTGTGTGTGCAGCCGGCTGCGTCAACTCTCTGATTAAAGAGCTGCATCATTTCAGGGTTCTGGGAGAGGATCAGGTGAGTCCTTCTGCCTCCATGTCACTTTACTCACACTTTACCCAGAATTCACCCTGACATGCCTGGGCTCGCTCTGTCTCTCAGTATGGACGGTACCTGCGGTACGGGGCAGAGGAGTGCCTGCAGATGATTGGAGGATTGATGTGTCCGTCACCTGGCTGTGGGGCAGGGCTTCTCCCACCTGACGGCAGCAGGAGGGTGGAGTGTGACAGACAGGTGGGCTGTGGCTTCGTTTTCTGTAGAGACTGCAGGGAGGGCTATCATGAAGGGCCGTGTCAAACACAGCCACACCCACCCACAGGTGAAGCCTCACAGGTGAGCCGGCCAATTAAATACATTTGACTGCTTTTGGTGATGGTGATGATGATGATGATGATGATGATGATAGTGGTGATGATGTGATGGTGATGGTGATGATGGTGATGATGATGATGGTGATGATGGTGATGATGATGATGGTGATGATGATGATGATGGTGATGATGATGATGATGATGATGATGATGATGATGATGATGATGATGATGATGATGATGATGATGATGATGATGGTGATGATGATGATGGTGGTGATGATGGTGATGATGATGATGATGATGATGGTGATGATGATGATGATGATGATGGTTATGATGATGATGATGATGATGGTGATGATGATGATGGTGGTGATGATGATGATGATAGTGGTGATGATGGTGATGATGATGATGGTGATGGTGGTGATGATGATGATGGTGGTGATGGTGATGATGATGATGGTGATGATGATGATGATGGTGGTGATGATGATGATGATGATGATGGTGATGATGATGATGATAGTGGTGATGATGGTGATGATGGTGATGATGATGATGGTTATGATGATGATGATGGTGATGATGATGATGATGATGATGATGGTGGTGATGATGATGATGATGATGATGATGATGATGGTGGTGATGATGATGATGATGATGGTGATGATGATGATGATGAAGATGAAGATCCAGACTTTGCTGCCTCGTCGTTCAGCTCAGCTCAGAAACCTTCATTTGTTAAACGTCTTCTGTTGGAAAACCCTGAAAATAACGGGATCAGTCGTCTGATGCTTCGTGTTCCTGTGTTGGAACTCGACACCTGACACGTGTCAGA
Source organism: Toxotes chatareus (assembly GCA_016801885.1). Lineage (NCBI taxonomy): Eukaryota > Metazoa > Chordata > Actinopteri > Toxotidae > Toxotes > Toxotes chatareus. The sequence goes on along the minus strand of CM028904.1, from coordinate 21,040,226 downwards.
GACTCTGACCTGTTTCAGTGTAACTGTTGCTGTTTTAGGGACACACCTGTCCACCACCTGGCAGCACAGGAATCCACACAGCTCAAGACCTTGTGTGGGTGTTGGGACAGATGCTGAGACAGTCTTTGTCCAAACACTGGTCCTTCTCTGTGTCAGACCTGAATAGTAGTCTCGATCTCTGCCGCCCCCTGCTGGACACTGCAAGACAAAATATATCACTGTCTCCACCATCCTCCCCTCTTACCTTTTCTCCTTCACTCTCTTCTTCTCCTCAGGGTTTTCTGGTGGAGGAGGAGGCATCTCTCAGAGGGAGGTGGGATCAAGCGTCTTTCCTCCTCATTCAGGAGTCGACGAAACGCTGCCCCCAGTGTTCAGTTCCTGTGGAGAGAAACGGTAAATAACTGACTGGTCTGCTCCAGATGAACCAGTTTAGGGTCCAGTTCTGCTCCAGATGAACCACTTTAGGGTTCTCAGCTGCTGTGTTCAGAAACCCAGAACTGATCCAGGTTTTTCAGCGGAGTAGAGAACACAAACTGTAATGCAACTCCAGGAACACAAACATGATGCTGCTCTTCACAGATCTACCTGCCTTGTGTCCAGGTGCTGTCAGGTCTCACCTGAGCACACGGGGGCCTCTGTCTCTGTTTGTTCTGAAGCCCTGACCCCAACACAGCACCAGGCAGACAAATTACTGTCCAACAACATGAGACATGATGTTGAGATGGATACGAGCTGTTGGAAATGTAACGCGTGTCGTTGTCTCCCCCTGCAGGCGGCTGCATGCACATGCTGTGTCCTCTGTGCAGAGCGGAGTGGTGCTGGCTCTGTGGAGTCTCCTGGAACAGGGAGTGTATGGGAAACCACTGGTTTGGATAAACACACACTCAGGACAGACACACACACACACCGCTGCTTAGATCTGGATGGTTGTGCTTTTATTCTTCTGCACAAAGAAAATAAACTGACCTCAGATCAGCTTCTGTTTTCTGTCAGAAATATAAAATCAGATATTTCATGAATCCTGAAGTGCGAGAGGTTAATCACATGATCAAAGCGTCACTGGTCCCAGTCTGTTTCCTGTTTCCTCGGCTGTCAGTCTGAGTGATGAAGCCAAAGCTCTGATGAACTCAAACTGAAAAACACGGATCGTGTTTGATTTTCTCACAGTGAAACTGTTCGATAAAACAGTGGCGTTTTGATTGATGAGCAGCAGCTGAGGCAGTAAACAACAAACAGGAAATGATGAACAAATAATAAATAATGTTCTGGTGATTCTCTTATGAGCTGTTCTAACACACCTGTCGCACACCTGGAGTTTATACAGATGTTCATGCTTTAACCCTTTGAGGTGATGATGAAGAATCTTTGAGTCTCTGTAATAAATCCTACGACCTCTCTGATAAAGTTCCTCATGTGTCTCATGTGTCTCTGACCATAGTAATGCAGGATGAAGTGTCAAACTTTTCTCTTTAACACGTAAAGGATTAAAAAAAAAATGTAAAAATAATTAAGTTTTTTTAGTTGTAAACTTTATTTATGGTTCTTGTATATGATTCATGGTATTTCTATGTGTACAACTGAGACAATATCCTGGACCTGGACCTGGACCCTCCAGCCAGTGATAAGACGAAGTGTAAACCTTTGAGCTACAGCTGATAAACGTCACCATCAGCTGACTTTATGAGCCTGTTTTCTACAGATTAAACTGAAAACCACAAGCTGAAGACAGATCAGTTCAATTCTTCAGAACGATGAGGTGAGGACTCAGATCCCGATCAGAGACATTTTTGGCTGATTTTTGTCCTTCATTCGGGATCAAGGACAGGAGACACTGGACACACTCTGGAAACGGTTCTGGCAGGTCCTACGGGTGTCAGGAAGATCCATCAGTGTCGTCAGGGCGTCAAGAAAACCAGGATGAAGAGGGGTATGAGGGCGGGTCTGACAGGCCTGCAGAACCCTGGACTGGAGCTGGAGGTGACGGAGAGCACTGACACAATCCAGGTGAGTGTGGGCCAGAACCAGAGCTGGGTCCACCTGCAGTCTGCTGGTCCCCGTCCAGTGGAGCGTCACTCCTGAACTCGTTTGTAAACCAAAGAAGAAAAGTATAGTAAAGCTGAAGAAATGCAGCACTGACACAATAAACTCCACCCGGCTGTCCGCCCCACCCTGTAGGATAAAACAAACACAATGCAACAGATCATCATATGTCCTGTAAAACGTGACCGTCACACTGGTTTCTCTGATTTACTGGTCTGCTGATGTCCTTGGGTCTCTGTTTGTCTTCAGGCCTCAGAGTGTCCTCAGGGGTCCAGGTCCTCAGTGTCAGCAGCAGTGAAGGCTGCAGCTCGGTGGGCATCGTACTCCTGTGGACGCTGGATGCAGAGAGGAAGAAAACTGACAGGTGAGAACAGGTGGTTTTCATCAGTCCACTCAGCAAATCTGGGTCTGCTGAAGCTGTAACGATGTGACTGACGTTCAGGAGTTGAGCCGGAGACCAGGTACAGAGGTCTGGCTGAGGATGATGAAGAGCAGGGAGACGAAACCGACACAACAAATAAAAACCAGGAACTGAACAAAAGACTTCTGGATCACTTCAGACACCTTGCCGCTACGGACCAGGACTCTGACCAGGTAACTCTCCAAATCATAACACAAGTTTCTCTGCCTTCACATCTCACACAGAGCAGGTTCAGAGGAAACAGAAAGCAGAGGAAACACCTTTAACAGGTAGACACCTGGAGTAGAACTGGGCTCTGTTCACCTGTGTCAGGTGAGGGGGCGGTAGACTGATCACAGACATGGAACCGTCTGTTTCAGGGCTTTCAGAGTCAGACCCCACAGCACTTTATCAGACCACAACCTAATCACACTCTCCCACTAACACAACAGTGTCAACATAAAACCTCACAAGCTGTTCAACATGCCCAGGACATGTAACAGTCACGGGACACGGATGTTGGGTTTGCGTCTCTGCCTTACAGGACTTGTTTGCTCATGCTTGTGTATCCTTGTGTGTTTGTGTTTCTGTGCCTGTATGTGTTTGTGTGTCTGTGTATCTGTGTGTGTGTGTCCAGCTGGACCTGGGGTTCCTGGATGACCTGATCTCAGACGGAGCCGATCCAAACAGCTCAGACAGATATGGACAAACCGTCCTGCACGAGGTCAACACACAGGTTTTGTCTTTGTTGTTCAGCGTCACTTGTTTACAACACGCAGCAGAACAAACACTGAACACACAACATGAAGGACAGCTGTAGCCTTCAGGTGTAAAAACAGTGATAAAAACAGTTTGATTTGTGTGTATAAAGCTGCTGTGTGTGTGTGTGTGTGTGTGTGTGTGTGTGTGTGTGTGTGTGTGTGTGTGTGTGTGTGTGTGTGTGTGTGTGTGTGTGTGTGTGTGTGTGTGTGCAGATCTCCAGGGCATGGAGTGTTGACGTGATGCGGTTCTTCCTGGACCGGGGTTCAGATCTCCTCCGCCCAGATCATTTTGGAGTCACAGCGCTGCACGTGGCCTCGGCTCTGGACTACCAGGACATGGTCCGGTTCCTGCTGGACCAGAATGGTCAGTGGGGAATCCTCCTGCAGGATTCACCTTCACTGAACCCCTAAAACAAAGCAGCTTATTTGAACTTTAGATCCCCAATCCTAAGAAAACCTTTTTTCCCTGGTGTTGTGCAGCTTTCATGGAAATATGAACAAAGCCAATGTTTCGCTTTTTCTAATGTTGGAGTCACTTTAGAAAAAGTCATAAAATTTCAAGTTGGACAAAGATCACAGGTTTTTCTCTGTTGCTGAACACGGTGGCACAACAGGGCGGTTAGAGAATGAGCCCAGAGTCAGTCCAGTCCCATTTTCAAGCTGGTCTCTGGTCTTCTGGTCCTCTGGTCATCTCTTCCTCTGATCTCTGGTCCTCTGGTGGACAGGGTGTAGTTTCTCTGAATGTGAATTAAGTTTCAGGAAAAAGAAAAAGATATGCATCATTTTAACAAACTGTCATTTGAATGAAAACTGTTCTGATAGTCCACCTGTGTGGTGTGTGTGTGTGTGTGTGCTGTCCTCAGCTGATCCAGAGGCTCAGACTCTCCTGGACCAGCAGACTCCTCTTCATTATGCTGCAAAGAACGATGCTGTGGGTTCAATCAGACTCCTGCTGCAGGCCGGAGCCTCCATCAGCTGCAACGACTACAAACGCAGAACACCACTGCAGCTCGCCGCCAACCTGGGTACTACTGATCCCACCACTGACCCCACCACTGACTCCGCCACCGACCCCACTACTGACCCCACCACTGACTCCGCCACTGACCCCACTACTGACCCCACCACTGACTCCACCACTGACCCCACCACTAACACACCACTGACCCCACCACTGACTCCGCCACTGACCCCACTACTGACCCCACCACTGACTCCGCCACTGACCCCACTACTGACCCCGCCACTGACTCCACCACTGACCCCACTACTGACCCCACCACTGACTCCACCACTGACCCCACCACTAACACACCACTGACCCCACCACTGACTCCGCCACTGATCCCACCACTGACTCCGCCACTGACCCCACCACTGACCCCACCACTGACTCCGCCACTGACCCCACTACTGACCCCACCACTGACTCCGCCACTGACCCCACTACTGACCCCACCACTGACTCCACCACTGACCCCACCACTAACACACCACTGACCCCACCACTGACTCCACCACTGACACCACTACTGACCCCCCCACTGACACACCACTGTCCCCACCACTGATCCCACCACTGACTCCACCACTGACACACCACTGATCCCACCACTGACTCCACCACTGACACACCACTGATCCCACCACTGACTCCACCACTGACCCCACCACTAACACACCACTGACCCCACCACTGACTCCGCCACTGACCCCACCACTGACCCCACTACTGACTCCACCACTGACCCCACCACTGACACCACTACTGACCCCCCCACTGACACACCACTGACCCCACCACTGACTCCGCCACTGACCCCACTACTGACCCCACCACTGACTCCACCACTGACCCCACCACTGACTCCACCACTGACACACCACTGACCCCACCACTGACTCCACCACTGACCCCACCACTGACTCCACCACTGACACACCACTGACCCCACCACTGACTCCACCACTGACCCCACCACTGACTCCACCACTGACACACCACTGACCCCACCACTGACTCCACCACTGACCCTAACTGTCGGTGTTTGTTTCCAGAGCGCAGTGAGGCAGCTCGGGTCCTGCTGGAGCTCGGGGCAGAGGCAGGGATGAAGGACTCTGATGGACAGCTTTGTATAACTGCTCTGATTGGCCGGATGAGTCCAGTGGTAACACTGTTTTGCCTAGCGACAGATGACAGGGCTGTGATTGCTCAAAATAAAATCATTGTTAAAGCTGAATGTTTTTGTTTGTTCAGTATGTTGACACATTCATTAAGGTCACACTGTGAGACTTGGACAGACCCGGGTCCGTCCTGACTCTGACTCGTGTTCTGTCCAGGCCCGGCTGGCCCTCGCTCAGTTCCACGTGGTTGACAGAATGACCAGACAGCAGTACTACTACCTGAACCTGCTGGAACCGGATCCAGAACCACACTCACCTGAGAAGCACCTGCAAGGTAACACTGTTAGTACCACAGTACTACTACAGGTTTACTCCAGTAATACTACCTGAACCTGCTGTACCCAGACTCACCTGACTGCCCCCCCGTAATAATACTGTGGCACTGTTAGTATCAGTGCTGAACCTTTTGCTGCCATTTTACTGACAATACAACCTCTCACTGACCTGTCTTTAACTGTCAGTCTCTGTCTCTGTCAGTTTCTGTCTGTCTCTAACTGCCTGTCTGTTGTTTTGTAGAAGCAGTGGTCAGTGAGCCGAAGTCTCCAGTGAGTCAGTGGACGTGTTGTATTTCCTGGTGTACAGTGGGGGGACCCTGCGCTCACCTGTGTGCTTCCTGTGTCTAACAGCTGGAGGTGGTAGTTCAGGAGGGAAAACTGGACCTGATCATGAATCCAGTCTTTCTCAAACTGATCCAGGTGAAATGGAAACTCTACGGCAGGTAAAGTCTTTCTGATTGGTTTGATTCATTTTACATCATCACTCGGGTGAACGGTCACTGCTCTGTCTGTCTGTCAGGTTGGGGGCGTGGCTTCTCCTCATCCTCAACTTCCTGTTCAATGTCTCCTGGACAACTGTTGCCATCTCTGTGTCCGTCCACCGAGACTCACCTGATCGCTATGTCCTCCCCCAGGTGACCCGTCTGCCTCTCTCTCACCTGTCTCTCTGTCTCTACCCGTGTCTCCCTCACCTGTCTCTGTCTCACCTGTCTCTCAGGACTGGTGGCGTGTCCTCCTCGTGGCCCTGGCGCTCTTGTTGACCCTGGGGGAAGTGCTGAGGGAGTTGCAGGACATTCTGCGTTCACAGAGGAAGCTCCGGCTCTGGAAGCTGTGGGCGGAGCATCGTCTCCATGACGACCTGCACTGCTCACATCCCATGTGGCCTCAGGTACGAAAACACAACAACAACAAGCAATAACACCATAACAACAAGATGGTCAACAGTGTCAGCAACAACACAACAACAACACACACACACACAGTTTCACATCACATTCTGCAAACTGTCTCTGTCCACTTTGACCCGCGGGTCTCTGGGGACCTATAGAAGAGGAGATTCTTTTCAGAGTCTATAAAAAACAGATGTTTTCATCAGGAATTAAATTAAATACTCAGACTCCACCAGGTTTCATTATCACTGACAGTACTGCTGCCGAACGGCCAGGAGGGGGCAGTACGCCACACAGCAGGTTAAACACTTCTGTTTACACTCAAACACACGTGTATTCGTAGAATCAGCAGAGTCTGGGCATCTGTGGCTCAGGTGTTAGAGGTGTTTGGTCCTCAGCTCCTCCCACAGCTGCTCCCACTGTGGAGACAACAGAGGACGCAACGCAACTTCAGCCCATTTAACATTTGCCACGTCAGAAGGGTCAGAGTCAGGTGAGTCAGGTGTGTTGTGTCAGTGCGATGTGTGTGTTCTGCTGCAGGAGAGAGTTTTCCTGTTGGATCAGAACAAACGGATTCACAGGACGAGAGGAAGCTACAGCCGAGACCTGTGGTATTAACACACACACACACACACACACACACACACAGTGCGCGTTGCCTAGCTCCTTACTATCACCTGAACCTAAACCTGATTCTGACCTGGACACAAGCGTTTGAAGGTGAGAGGACTGGACAAAATGTCCTCAGAACCATAGAAAGGCATGTCCACAGACACAGAGACGATGTCACAGCATCAAAAAGCTTCAGTCTGATACGCAACGGCTGTGCTGTGTGTGTGTGTGTGTGTGTCAGGAACATCTTTGATTGGCTGGTGTACTCTCTGCTGACGGCGTCCTTCAGCGCCCATGTGGCTGATGTCATTGGTCCATCTGTCCATCGTCACACCCTCAGTCTGCGTCTGTTCTCTGTCACTGTCGTCTTCCTGTGGCTGCGACTCATGAAACATGTCAGAGCCTTCAGGTAACACACACACACACCTGCACACACACACACACACGCTTTCAGTGCAGGAGTTTTACTGCAGTAACACATCTCGTGTTCCTTCCTCCATCTCTGGTCAGGATGTCAGACCTCAGAGGTCAGAGGTCAGGCGACCGTTACTCCTCTCTGACTTGGACAAAGATCGATTTCACATGAAAACTGTGACTTTAAAACAACAAAGGTTCACAGCAAAATGTTTGTGTGTGTGTGTGTGCAGGTTGATGGGTCCATTCATTGTCATGTTGGGGAGCATTGTCGGGGATGTGATGCGTTTCCTCTTCCTGTACGCTGAGATCTTTGTTCCCTACGCCTGCAGCTTCTGGATCATATTTGGAGGTCAGAGTGTGTGTGTGTGTGTCTAACAGTTTAATTTCAGTTCCTCTTCTTACTCTGTGTGAATGAAACTTAGCCCCTCCCCTCAGGCTTGCCCTCGGTTCCCAGCATGCAGTCTGTCTCCGGCCTGCTCTACAGTCTGTACCGCATCACTCTGGTGGATGAGTACGATTATGCTGCCATGGTGACGGTGGACAGCATCATGGCTCCTTTGCTGTGCGGGACATTTCTGGCTGCGTCCTCCATCCTGTGTGTCAACCTGCTGATTGCCCTGCTCACCGACACCTTCCAGAGGTCAGAGGTCACATCTGAAGTTCAGTCGGTCAAATGGTTTTACTTTTATTCTTTAGGACCAAAGAAGAGTGACAGTCAGAAACAACGTGTCTGAGATGATGAAGACGAACCCAGATCACAGAAATCTGCTCTGTGCTGGTGTGTGTGTGTGTGTATACAGGTAAATATCTGTGTGTATCTATGTGTGTCAGGGTTCATGATAACTCGCAGGCTAATGCTGTGATGCAGCAGGCCACCGTCATCCTGCAGGTGGAGGACTCTATGCCCCTCCTCCGCCGTTTCTTTGACGACCAGTACGTCTTCAACCACTGCGCACCGCTGGCTGACGCCTACGACGACGACTTTGCCACAAACCCCCGTTACCATGACGAGATGGGACGCATCACAGCGAGTATCAGAGTGCGTCTGACAAAGAACATGAGTCAAAATGATGTTGTTTAAAGTTTAGAAAGTAAAGTGTGTGTTTCTGCGTGACCTGCAGGAGACTCTGGACCAGTTCCTGGTCCTGCAGAGAGATGTGGAGACAGTCGCAGGTTCAGGGTGAGATCGATCAGTCTGACCAGTGCTGAGGTTCACACAGAGAAACTGTTTCTGTTGGAGACCAGTCTAACACCTGATCTTCTCTTCCAGAGTCCAGAACGTGGAGAACTACAACAAGGAAAATAAGGACCAACAGAACCAGGACCTGCAGAACCACGAGCTTCTGGCCATCCGAGCGGAGCTGCGGCAGCTCCGGACTCTGGTCCAGCAGCTGATCCACAATAGGACCGAATCTGAGAGGACCAGACCGGTGTCCTGTCCTTCAGACGTGGTGTGAGGACTCTTATTTTGAAAAGTAAAATGAGTAGAAATTTGAAACCATGATCAGCTGATGATGTAACTGCAGCCCTCCCAGGATGCACTGGGGCAACAGATTGATGGACAGTGTGATGTGTCCTGCAGAGTTGTGATTTACTGTTTTACTTTGTTCTCCACTGAGAGTCAGTCAAATATCAACAAACCAACACATCGAAACTTTACCTTCAACTTTTACTGTGATTCAGTGTGAGATCAAACTCAGCTTCCTGTGATGATGTGTGAAACACAGCGTGTTACAGCCGGACTCACTGTGAACTCAGCAGATTAAATCATGATACCTGCACCAACACGTGGTGGTTTCTCTCTAAACTCATCAACATATTTCTATCAAACAGAGAGCACACAGAGAAAGACAGAGGACAAGAAGTCTTTTCATGTTTTTGGTCCTGTCCACGGTGTCTTAGCTACTTTTCATGAGGTCCTCCTGCTTCCTCCTCTGCTGACCCATGCTCCTGCAGAGAGGGAGCAGTGTTAGTCCGAGGACGGGAGCCTACGAGGGGCACGGCTGCTGCGGCGCTGTGTCTCTGACTTCACTCAGAATAATAACAGGAAGTTATGGCGTCCTAATTATTTTTACACAATATTATTTTACATATTTATTTTTATTTATATTTGTTTTGGCGGAAATGCGCTTCCACAGGTTTGCGCTGAAAGTCGCTGAAAACCTAAAATTTAAAGAATTAATGAATAGAAATCGGACCCCGCCCCTCTGATCACGGTCCCGCCCCTTCAGCTGTTGATAATTTCCTGTTCCGGTTATTCTTGCAACAGCCACAGAGTAGAGAGAGGAAAGATGGCGGCGGTCGAGTCCGACAGAGATCCACCGTCTGCTTTATGTTCGGAATTCCTCAATTTCTCCGCCAAAGACACCGCGTCGGTAAGCGGCTCCTCGCGCTGTCGGCCCCGCTGACTCTCACCTGTCCGGCCACTGCCTCAGTCTGAGCTCTGTCACCTGCTGAACGCGGGATTTAGAGGTCAATCTGCCGGGCTACACCGAGCTAATGCTAATGCTCAGGCTAAGGCTCATCCTGATACCGAGGCTAGCTGCAGGGAGCGATGTGTAAAACATCTGGATGTCAGATTAAAGCTGAAACATTTGCTCTGCCTCTGTCAGCGCGAGCTCACCGGTCACACACCGACTGTAGATCCCGGTGGATCTCAGGCTCGCGTTTCCACCGTCTGAGTCCGCCTCTGGGCGTTTGTTTACCGGCACACCGTGTCCGCGTCAGAGCGGTCCCACAGCGGGTGTAAGAAAACAGAAAACGGTTGGCAGCTGTTTGTAGCAGAACACGTTTCCCGGGCTCTGCCTCAGTCACCTGAGTCAGCTGATCAGGCGGGTCGGTGGGAACCGTCACCGCGGATTTCAGCCCCGGATCAGAACATAGACCAGATGTTGTCAGGTGCTCCACAGGTTGTTTACGGCTCCACTTCTGTCAGCACGTGTGTGATGTGTCACACGGTTATTCTTCTGTAAACAGTGAGTAACACAGAGCCACCTGGGCTCACCTGTGAAAATCCAGCACGTGAGTGAAGGATGCTCAGCACGCTGCAGGTAGAGTAACAGTGAACGGTGTGTTGGTCTGAGAAGATCAGAAGATCATGTTCTTCATGTTCAGCTCAGCCTTCGTGTTTGTCCTGAACACACGGACTGAAGGTCTGAGTAGAACTGATTATTGATTACAGTTTTTGGCTCTGAAAGGTTCATGTTTACAGATTTAGTGGGAAACTGATCTGATCTGCAGCGGACACATTAATAACGAGCATGTTAATAACTCGATCATCATTTTAACAGGATTCAGGTTTTTATAGCTGCTGAATTATCTGGTTTTAGTCAGATACACTAATCAGCTGTTCGTTAGCTTTAGCCTGGTGTTAGCTCAGCGTTAGTATCTGGGTCAGTGTGTCAGTGAGTTTAACTGATCATTGTGACAAAGCTGATTAATGTGAACCTGTTGCTGCACCTGGACCCAGGTACTGGTGTACACCTATCTGTCTGTACACCAGGTGTACAGAACAGTTCAGTAAAACCTGCTTTCACTGTTTAATTTCCGTGCGTTTCAGTTCATCAATCAATCACAGCTTCAGTGATTCTCATCATTTATCGTCAGTTTGTCGTGAACATGTGTCACGTGGTCATTTCCTGAGCTCAGTGCTGAAGAAAACAGGACGAGCTGGTTACAGTGGTGCACGCTGGGTAACCTGTAAGGTGACAGGACTCGTCAGGTGTCTGAGGTGCGTCACTCTGACTGATCACTGGTCAGAGACTGATTTCCTCTCCTCCTCCTTTCCCCCCCCCCTCCTCCTCAGCGGTGGCTGGCAGCAGCCAACCTGCAGCAGGACGTGTATCGTCACCTGGCTGTGTATGTACCCAGAATCCTTTGCTTGGGTCCCAGTGGGGGCAGCACCCGGGAGGAGCAGAGAGAGGAGCAGAGGGAGGAGCTGGCCTGTCAGCTGCTCCTCCTGGCTCCTTTGGAGTGGCTCCTGCTGGGTGAGGAGCCGGCGGCCGGCCTGGCTCAGCTACAGGAGAACAACCAGCCGTCACCTCTGTGTGGACACGTGTTCAAGGTGGGGGAGCCCACCTACTCCTGCAGGTAATGTCCACACACACACACCTGCTCAGGTAATACACACTGACACGGTGTAGTGTTACACTGAGACGCGTTATTATTGTGGACACAATAATAGAGACACCTGTCACTTCAATCAACAGCTGTTGCAAGTTTTGTATTTTTTGGTGTGTGTGTGTGTGTGTGTGTGTGTGTGTGTGTCTGTCTGTCTGTCTGTGTGTGTGTGTGTGTGTGTGTGTGTGTGTGTGTGTGTGTGTGTCTGTCTGTGTGTGTGTGTCTGTCTGTGTGTTTAGGGAGTGTGCAGCTGATCCCACGTGTGTGCTGTGCATGCAGTGTTTCCTGGGCAGTGTTCACAAAGAGCATCGATACAGGGTGAGTACACACACACACACACCGGCCTGCGGGTCGGGTTAGGGTTAACTGTGGCGTTGAACGAGCGGCGCAGACGGTCCTCTCAGGACAGAGACACTCCTTTACTGTCTCAGTACTCTGAGTTTCTCTGACGGCTGCAGGAGGACGTGATGATAGTCTGCGGCTCTCAGGGGTCAGAGGTCGACCTGTCAGCTGCAGGACGAGCTGCTGAGGCTGCGACTCTGCAGCTGACAGCAGGAACACTGAACACCTGTCTGCTGCAGGTGACGCCTCCAGCACACACACCAAACCATCAGAGAGGAGACGTGTCTACACTGTGAGGACGTGTCTGCGCTGCGAGGACGTTTTCACTGTTGTGTGTGTGTGTTGTAGATGACCACGTCAGGAGGTGGAGGTTTCTGTGACTGTGGAGATGCTGAGGCCTGGAAGAAGGGTCCTTACTGCCAGAAACACACACCTACCGACAACAACAGAGACACAGAGGAGGTGAGACAGCCGTCTGTCTGTCCACCTGTCTGTCTGCCTGTCTGTCCTCCTGTCCAGACCCTTCTGCAGGAGTGATCACTCTTGTTTGTGGCTTCAGGACCCTGTAGCTCAGCTCCCAGCTGACATGGTTGCCCGTGGTTACAGCATCTTCTCCATCATCCTGAAGTACGCTGTGGACCTGCTGACCTGGGAACAGGAAGACCAGCTGCCTTCAGGACTGGAGCCCCCGTACGAACACACACACACACACACTGTTTATATTTACGTTTATTTAATCAGGTCTTCTTCAGGTTTTCAACTAAACATGAAAGCTACAGGACATCATGTAACTTTAAATCTCTGTGTTTGCGTGTGTGTGTTTGTGTTTGTGTGTGCGCAGGGAGAGAGGAGACACCTACTACTGCATGTTGTTTAATGATGAAGTCCACACGTATGAGCAGGTGATCTACACTCTGCAGAAAGCCGTCAACTGCAGCCAGAAAGAAGCCGTCAGCTTCGCCACCACCGTGGACAGAGACGTCAGTGCCCATCATCATTGTTAATATGATTATAGGACAGGTGATGTCACATGTCATAATGTTCATCTTGTGTGTGTGTGTGTGTGTGCGCGCGTGCAGGGCAGGAAGTCGGTTCGATATGGAGATTTCCAGTTCTGTGAACAGGCCAAGTCTGTGATCGTGGTGAGTTCTGCCTCCACACAACACGAGCTCTGACACGAGCGCCGACCATAGATTGTATGAAACATGGACGTAGCACCCGTGACGTCACTCATTGGTTTCAGGGAGTCGGTGACCAAACCATGGACATCTGAGCTGCGCCATCTTGGATTTTAGTGGGAATGAATAATGATTAATGATAACCATCGTAATAATAATAATATATTAAAATCTGTCTGGACCGAGCTGCACTGCTGAGGCTGAGTCCACAGCCTCAGACACGAGGGCGTGAGACACTCTCTGTATGTGAACTGCACACACAGATTCTCATTAACCACATGTAAATATTCTGTAATATCAACATCAATACAACAAAGCAGAACATGCAGATGTGATGAAGAATAAAAACTAATACGATGATGATGATGATCATCATCATCAGAGTATCTTCAGAGTCTGTGGACGTTTTTGCTTCAGCCTCAGTTTGCTCTTGTTGTCTGGTTGTTTGTGGACAGTAGAGGGCGGGACAGGCGTTAACCCCGGGACAAACCAGCGAACCCTGAGCTTCCTGTTTAAACATGTTAAACTGTTCACCCCGCAGAGGAACACCAGCCGGCAGTCGAAGCCTCTCAGGGTCCAGGTGATGCACTCGTCTGTCGTGGCTCATCAGTGTTTCGCTCTGAAAGCCCTGAGCTGGTTGGGACAGATCATTCAGTACTCTGGTAAGTTTGGACTTCATTACCCATGATCCTTTGTCTGCGTGTCCCTGCTGCTGTGAGAGTGCGTTAACGTTGTGTTTCAGATGGTCTGAGGAGGATCCTGTGTCAGGTTGGTCTCCAGAAAGGTCCAGAAGGAGAAAACTCCTCATTGGTTGATCGACTGATGCTCAATGACTCCAAGATGTGGAAAGGTAGGTGCCCTGTGTACCTGTACAGGTAACCACGCAAACAAGGCTATAGGTACAGTGTGTCCAGGTGTGCTGCACAGCCTCCACGAGCTGCTGCGGATTCTGTAACCACCAAAACTATATGGACCGTGTGAACACAGCACATCACACAGAAGCTAACGGTAAACATGTGAATGACACACAAGTGAAAACCAGAAAATAAAAGAATTCAAACTGTAAAAATGAAAAAAATTAAACCATTAAACATACAAATATTGAAGAGAATAAAAAATAAGACACGAGCTGAAACCTGTAAAACCTGTAAAATCAGCAGCACGGTACGGCTAACAGGGAGGGAGGGGGTGGGTGAGTGAGGGAGGGAGTCAGTGAGTGGGTGAATGTGTGTGACTTTAAGAAATCCACTGAGTGTTTTCCTGCTGACACTGTGTAAAATATGAGCTCTGTCTCAGAGTGAACAGGTGAGATGGACTCACCTGATCTGTCTGTCCACAGGAGCGAGGAACATCTACCATCAGCTGCTGATGAACAGCCTCCTCATGGACCTGAAGTACAAGAAGATCTTTGCCATCCAGTTTGCAAAGGTAACGCACCTGATGGGTGGATCCTGACCGGTGCATCAGCAGGTCAGTGGTCCAATCAGAGCGCTGACAAACCTGATGCACTGTACACTGGCTGAGTTTTTACTGAGCTCAACCAGTTCATCTGAAACCTGCCTTTCAGTCAAACCACATGATCTTCATTGGCAGATGGTGCCGACTCCATTTCTTGAAGCCAAAATGAAGCGTGTGAGATCTGAAACGTCTGTTTTTCATTTCACGTTAGTTTCAGTGGGAAGTCGACAGAAAACGTTCAGGAAAAACGTTCAGGGGCTGTGTCTGTGATCAACCGGTCACATGTTACATGTTAAACAGCAGGAAGTGCACGCTCACTAACAATAAAGCTCAGCTCCTCCTGCGGGTACGATGGAACATCTCAGCTCAGTGAGCTCAGCTGATGCTGAACACACCTTCACTCGTTTAACACACGTTTAATGCTGCTGTGTGCTGACGTCCATCACATGTACCTGCACCTGTCAGGTGACTCCGACTGAGTGACTCACGGGACTGGATCCAACCAGAAGACGCTTCCAGTGTGAGTGAGCACGAGAAAGGAGTGAACACTGGTCTGAGGTCTGTGACAGGAGACGCATTCTGCTGATCCCAATCAGATCACACAGTTAATGCTGACTCATGCTGCTCCTCAGGTGTTTTAACCTGCTGGTCACCTGCAGCTCTCGGTCTGGTGGGGGCGCCCTCCACATGTCGGATTCCACACTGAGTGTATCGATGCATTTGAGGTTAAATTTGTGGGGGGGGGGCGTCGGGCGTCAGCCCGGCTGCAGTGACCTCTGACCCAGACATTTATGTCGTCCCCCTCTAGAACTACAGACGCCTCCAGACAGATTTTATGGAGGACGACCACGAGCGATTGGTGTCAGTGACCTCGCTGTCAGTTCAGCTCTTCACTGTCCCGACCATGGTGAGTCCTCCCGCTGCTGCTGTCTGCATCTCCACACACACCTCTCTCTGTCTCTGTCTCTCTGTCCTGCTGGTAGACTTATGAACGATTGCAGAGTGACTTTGTGAAAGACCTGTCACTGACCTGTCAGTACAAATGTTCACTGCCCCGTCGCTGGTGAGTTCAGTGTGTTTGTGTCGAAGGTGAGAATCGTTTGATTCCACCTTGTCTCAGTTCAAACTGCTTTCAGGTTTTTGACTGTTTTAAATCATCTCATTGAACTTCAGAGTTTCTGATGTGATGAACAGGTTAGTTGGTTCTTCATCAGCAGGTTTACACTGTTTAACTTCCACACCTGTGTTATACAGCTGCTGTGTCCACAGGCTGTCCACAGCCATCCATGTTCAGGTCACACACAGCTTTGGCACCTAATGTGAAATCAGTGGAATGGCCCTTTAAATCTGCAGAAGGCATGTTTGTATTTATGTGTGTCCGTGTGTGTGTGCGTGCGTGCGCGTGCGTGTGTGCTGCAGGCCCGGATGCTGATGGTGGAGGAGAACCTGATGACCACCATCATCAGGACGTTTGTGGATCACCTCCGTCACAGAGACCTGCAGGGACGCTTCCAGTTCGACCGCTACACGTCCCAGCAAGCCTTCAAGTTTGGACGAGTTCAGAGCATCATCGGGGACCTCAAGTGAGGACCAGTTACACACCAGTTAGACACGTTTTATACCAGTTACACGCGAGTTAGATCATGTTACAGTTAGGTACCAGTTCCACACTATCTGTACAGACCAGTTTATACCAGCTATATACATATACACCAGTTATATAATGAAACCAGTTCTCCCAGTTGAACCAGTCTGTGTGTACAGGTACGTGCTGATCAGCCATCCCTCAGAGTGGAGCCATCAGCTTAGACTGAAATTTCTGGAAGGTCTGGATGCTTTTCTGGAGCTGCTCAAGTGTATGCAGGTAATAAGGAGCGAGATGCACACCTGAGGTTCACCTGGACAGGTACAACCTATGTGTCTCATCTAAGGACGTGTCTCTCTCTGTCTCTCAACCTGTCTCTGTCTCAGGGTATGGACCCGGTGGTGAGACAGGTAGGGCAGCATATAGAGATGGAGCCTGAGTGGGAGGCAGCATTCACTCTGCAGATGAAACTGACTCACATCATCTCCATGATCCAGGAGTGGTGCTCCACAGACGTGAGTGTCCACATGTACACGCCACGCGCGCAAACCACACGCACACACCACGCAGCGCTCATACACAGTACATGGGTTAGAACTGACAGGTGAGTCAGTGGCGTCTTCACTCTGTGTGCTGGACTGACTGTTGGTCAAATCTGGATCGATTGGTGGATTTACATTTGATCACTGATAATCAATTATTGGAATATGAATTTAGTTAAAAAGCAGAATTTCCGTGTTTCAGTGTAAAACCGGTAAATTCCGGACTTTCAGACTTTTTTCACAGTTTCTGACATTTTATAAACGAAATAACTGATCAGGAACAAAATGATTGACACACATTGATCATCAGTAGCAGCCTCACTTTCTGTCTCCTGTGTGTGTGTGTGCATGCGTCAGGAGCACGTGTTGATTGAGTCCTACAGGAAGTGTCTGATCGCGCTCAGTCACTGTCACAGCGGCCTCCCAGACGGGGAGCAGACAATCAGCTTGAGCTTGGCTGGACACTGTGTCGAGACATTCAGGTACCAGGTGTCTCAGGAGAAAGTGTCCGTACACCTGCCGGTCTGCAGGCTGCTGGCAGGTAAACACACACCGACACACACACACACACTGATATACACACACACTGATACACACACTGTCACACAGACTGATACACACTACCTCACAGAGCCAGAGGAGAAGACTGTAGGTTTGTAGCTAAGCTAACAAGTAAGCTAACATTACCTGGTATCAATCCAAATGATCCCACTGTGCTAACAAACAAATACCACCACACAGATCAAACAACCAGACAGCAAGTAATGTAGCTAACGTTAGCTAGCTGTGGGTTTGCTAACTGTGGGTTAGCTAACAGTGGCTGCAGTAGCTGCTGTGAAGCGAACTTGCACAGAGGAGGAGGCGGTTTCCCGGAGCAGCACATCTCCACACAGGTGTTCCCACCTCTCCTGTTGCTGAAGCTAACATCACACCAACACCACATCCTGTTGTAGCTGAACGTCTGTGGGCGGGTGATTTAACGTTAGCAGCTCTGATGCACATGTGAATAAACACATGAGAGTGAAACAGCTGAAATCACAGAAAAGATGTAGAACAAACACTGAACATTAATAAGCTCCCCCCCCCCCCAGGTCTCCATGTTCTCCTCAGCAGGACAGAAGTCGCCTCTCGTTTCCCTGAGCAGCTTCCTCTGGTCAGTAACTGTCATTTCTCAGACGTCTGCTCACATTTTAAATCGAGTCTTTGGTAACATCCTCCCACTGCGTCACTGTTGACACGTGTGTGTGCATGTGTGTGTGTCCTCAGGGTGAACTTAGCCCCCCCCTCCTGATTGAACTCCCCCTCCGCTGCCTGGTGCTCTGTGCCCAGGTTCATGCTGGGATGTGGAGGAGAAACGGCTTCTCCCTAATCAACCAGGTGAGTCCGTACCTGATGGTCCACACTGAAATGATCAATACTGTGATCAGCTGATTTCCTGCTGAGACATGAGTAATACACATCCAGCTGTCCGTCAGCTCACCTGATCAAACTCATCACAGACGATCAATTCACAGGTAAATTGCACAACAGAACAACAGCAACTCGTGTGTCTGTGTTTCAGATCTATTATTACCACAATGTGAAGTGCAGAGTGGAAATGTTCGACAAAGACATCATCATGCTGCAGGTAGAAACACTACTGTCTCTACTGACTCTACTGACTGAGTCCACCTGGAGTCTGACAGGTGTGTTTTTGCAGGTGGGGGCGTCCATGATGGATCCAAACCACTTTCTGATGATCGTCCTGAGTCGATTCGAACTGTTTCACATTTTCAGCTCCGCAGACGTCAGGAAGAGATACAGAGACGGCAACAAGGTCAGTGCTGACACTACAGACACTACTGACAAGAACACATCAGGACGAGACACAGAGGGGCCGGAGTGGTGGGTCCTGACGCTCTGCTGTCTGTTGCACAGGATCTGGTTCAGCAGAACAACACTCTGATCGAGGAGATGCTTCACCTCATCATCATGGTCATCGGTGAGTCCGTCTGTGCTGCTTCCGTTCTCTTTTTTACATGTACCGCGCTCTAACTGGCTTCGCCATTGCTTTACCCGTTCGAGGCTCTTCCTCGGCACCCTGCGGTCGACCTGCACGCTGTGGGCCCCTGTAGAACGGTAGAGCGGACGCTGAAGACAGAGACTTCCCCTCCGGTGTCATAGGATATCTCTCCCGAACACTTCCCCGACCTTCCAGCAGAGGATAGATTGGCTGGAGGCGAGGAGGAAGGTGGGAGAGCAGCTGAGCACCCACCTTCGCCCCACGACATTCCTGTAACACGGGATAGGCTTTGTTAGGGCCAACAGAGGAGGGACGTCTGTCTCTGGCGGAGCTGCCAGTGTTCCCCCTCACCTGCTCGACATGGTGATTGTACTAACTTAGCCACTAACACACAGGCTGTATACACGACAGCTCCGTCTATGTCCCGTCTTCATGGACCACACATGGCCCGTGATGGACGCCTTGGTATGTCAAGGAAGAACGGTAATGTTTCCGTGGTGAAGCTGGATATCGAACCCATGCCAGCACCGCGACGTGTTCCCATCACAGCTCACGGACAGAGAGAGGGAGGAGTTTCCCCCTTTAACTCAGACAGTCACTGACAGCGCGGCTGCTCCCTGCGTTCCCAGCAACGCCAGAGATGATGCAGATATCCTATCCGATAACCTGTCGACAGGGCCTCAGCTGTCTGTCTGTCTGTCTCACACTCAGGACGTTAACACAGAAGCTGTCTGAGTGTTTACCTGCCCTGACACTCAGACAGCTCAGGTAAACAGGGTAGGTAACAGGCCTAAAATACAGAGCAGCTGTTCAAGTGTGTGTGTGTGTGTGTGTGTGTGTGTGTGTGTGTTGTGTTTTGTTGTGTGTGTGTGTGTGTGTGTGTGTGGCACAGGTGAGCGGTATGTGGCAGGTGTCGGACAGGTGGAGCCCTTTGATGATGTCAGAAGAGAAATCATCCACCAGCTGTCAATCAGACCCATGGCTCACAGCGAGCTGGTGAAGGCTCTACCTGAGAACGTGAGACACCAAACCTGTCAGTGTGTGTACCTGTCTGTCTGGGTACCTGTCTTTCTCTGCACCTGTCTGTCTGTGTACCTGTCTGTCAGTTGATCTCTGTCTATTCTCTCTCAGGGGAGTAAGGAGACTGGTCTGGAGAGAGTGATCGACAGCGTGGCTTCGTTCAGGTCAGTCTGTTTTCTTCACACTTCCACCTTAAATACACATCCACCTTCAGTCCACCTTAAAGTCTAGAATCAGCTTAGTGTTTATACTGAGGGATGAAACATGAACAGGTGGCATGGCCGTTCAGCAAGGTGCTGGACCAGAACCACCACAGGGACTCAGAACCTTGTCATGTCTTTGTCCAGGGGCCTGATGTATCACATGATCTGTCCAGGTAGATAATTACCTGTTCAGGTGCAGCTCATTACACTGTTAATCTGTTTCTATCTGTCATTCTGCTGGAGTCAGCTGTCACTCAAACACAGACACACCCCCCAGCTGCTGTTAGTCAAACACAGGGAAAAGAACACATCTGCCCACAGAGCTTTTCAGCAACACACCTGAAAACACCTTCATCCACCCGAGCTGACAGGTGTGTCGCAGTGCTGATGTAGTACTGTGTTCACAGGAAGCCAGGTGTGACAGGGCGGGGTCTGTATGAACTGCGTCCTGAGTGGAACAAATACTTCAACCTGTACTTCCATCACTACAGCAGAGCTGACCAGTCCAAGGTATGTCCACTGATCAGGTGATTGATCTGTGAATGATTCATCTGTGTTGGATCTTGGTAATGGTGTTTGTGTGTTTCAGGCTGAGGAGGCTCAGAGGAAGCTGAAGAGACAGAATGGAGAGGACACAGGTAAACACACCTGTCCGTCTCACAGTTACGCATCCCCACATACCTGAGTGACGTCACAGTCACAGGTAGCTGATCACTCACTGATTTAAAGGTGCGTTCTCTGCAGATCTGTGATTAATCCAGATTACACACCTGAACCAGGTGAAACGTAGCAGCAGCTCCTGGTTTCAGTCCTTCTCTGTCTCACAGTCACTGAGCTGGACTGAGACGGACTGCCAGTCTGGACCCAGCATCAGTTTGATCACATGTTCCCTTCAGATGGACACACCTGAGCTGCTGTCAGTGTGAACAGGAAGCAGCTCGTCAGTTCATTCAGCTCGTTTATCATCTGTGTGTGTGTGTGTGTGTGTGTGTGTGTGTGTGTGTGACTCAGCCCTGCCCCCCCCCCCCCTCTCTCTGTGCTCTGTTTGGCAGTCTGGTGAACCTGCTGCAGTGTGACGTGTTGCTGGCTGTAGAGGGCGCTGTGCTACAGTGGGCCGTGGAGCCCAGCGGGGGGGGCTGGACCGAGTCCATGCTGCAGAGGGTAAGATGGGGGAGGGGCGTGGGGATCCAGATTAAAATTTCAGTTTAATGTGGATCTCAGATTTCATGTCAGTGTTTTCTTCAGAATGATCCTCAGGGGACACCGTAGTTTACCAATGAGAAAATCACCTGTGTAAGACGATTGGGTGACTGTGTTCACGGTTCCCTCTGTGTTCCCTCTGTGTTCCCTCTGCGTTCCCTCTGCGTTCCTTCTGCGTTCTTTCTGCGTTCCCTGCGTTCCTTCTGCGTTCCCTCTGTGTTCCCTCTGTGTTCCCTCTGTGTTCCCTCTGTGTTCCCTCTGCGTTCCCTCTGTGTTCCCTCTGTGTTCCCTCTGCGTTCCTTCTGCGTTCCCTCTGTGTTCCCTCTGTGTGCCCCTCCTGCTTCTTTCTGCATTCCCTCGTTCCCTCCAGTGTTCCCTCTGTGTTCCCCCTCTGTGTTCCTTCTCATGCTCCCTTCCATGCCCCTCTGCGCCCTTCTGCTCTTTCTGCATTCCCTGCGTTCCTTCTGCGTTCCCTCTGTGTTCCTTCTGCGTTCCCTCTGTGTTCCCTCTGTGTTCCCTCTGTGTTCTCTCTGTGTTCTGTGTGTCCGTACAGGTGCTCCACCTGGTGGGCATGGCTCTGCTGGAGGAGCAGCAGCAGCTAGAGAACTGCAGCGGAGAGGACAACGTCACCTTCAACTACACCTGCAAGATCACACGTGAGTACACACACACGCACACACACACACAGTGTATACATTGCTGCTGCTCTGCGGTGTGTTTGTTGTCGTCGGCAGGTACTGAACATACAAACGTTGCCGCTGATGTTTCCTCATCACATCATCATTTGACCCAGTTTCTGGTTCTCACTGAGGGTGTGTGTTTACCTGTGTGTGTGTGTTTAGGTCCAGGTGAAGCTCCCAGTACCTCAGGAAGTGTCTTGGCCTTGTTGGAGAGCCTACAGAACGTTCCTCACCTGGAGGTCCACAAGGACATGATCACCTGGATCCTCAAGGTGATCATGCTGAAAAGTGTCAGTGTCTGACCTGATCCTCAGGGGTCAGTTTGTTGCTTCTTGACTCGTTCTCGATGGATTGAAGACGGGTTTAGTCCATAAATCAGGTTCCTTGGAGAACGTTTTGTTCTTCGTTGACAAAAATGGAAACTGTTATAGTGCGTTGTGGTTTCTGTGGGGACAGGCTGTCCCTCTGCACCTCCCAGATGTTTTTCTGTCTCATTCAGACATGAAGTTGTTGCTGTAAAGTTTGTGTTTTGCTTGTTTGTGTGCAGATGGTGGCAAACATCAAAATGATGAGGGAACGAACGTCGTCCACATCCACCATCACCGTCAGCCCGGGTCAGGCAGCGGAGGAGGTAAGACACCAACACTGTTCAGTAGAGAAGTGAACTGCATCAGCGTCGGCAGCTGAACGGGAAAACTCTTGCTGTCCTGCAGGCGGTGAGAGACAAAGACAAGGCGGAGAGGAAGAGGAAGGCGGAGATGGCTCGGCTCCGGAGGGAGAAGATCATGGCTCAGATGTCTGAGATGCAGAAACATTTTATCAATGAGAACAAAGAACTTTTTCAACAAAGTCTGGAGGAGCTGGAGGCTTCAACCTCTGCTGCAGCGGAGAACAGGTACACCTGTACACAGCTGCCTACACCTGTGAACATCTGTTGCTGCAGACACACAGGTGTGGCTGAAGTATTTCTCTCCCCCCTGCCCCTCCTCGCTCTCGTCCCTCTCCTCCCATCCCAGTCCTTCCAGTTCGGTGGAGACCTGTGTTTCGCAGGTATGTGTTGGTCCCAGAAGGGTGGGCGGAGCCGAGCGTCGTCAGCTGGTGACGTGCATCCTGTGTCAGGAGGAGCAGGAGGTCAGGGGTCACGGCAGAGCCATGGTGCTGGCTGCGTTTGTCCAGAGGTCAACTGTTTTGTCCAAGAACCGCCGCCGCAATCTTCCCAACCCAGGTGAGCCTGAGTCTGACATCATCAGGACAGGAACCAATCAGACTTTATGGTTAATTGATTGACGGCTGTGTGTTTCAGAGCGGCATGACCCTTTGTTCATGCACCCTGACCTGTCTCTGGGGATTCACACAGCCAGCTGTGGACACATCATGCACGCCACCTGCTGGCAGAGGTACAACACTGCAGCAGCAGGACGTCCAGACACACACTGACACACAGATCTGCTGCGTGTGTGTCTGTGTGTGTGTGTCTTTCTGTTGTTGTGTGGTTTTGGTTCTAAATCACTGCTGTGAGGACGCATTGTCCTCACACCTTCACACCTGTTTGAAGCTTTAGACCTGGTTTTAGGGTTCAGGTTTAGTTCAGGGTTATGGAATTCATTATATCCTCAGAACTCATCTAAGACAAGAGTGTGTGTGTGTGTGTGTCTGTCTGTGTGTGAAGGTACTTTGAGGCGGTGCAGTTGAAGGAGCAGAGGCGTCAGCAGCGTCTTCGAGGTCACACCAGCTACGACGTGGAGAACGGAGAATTCCTCTGTCCGCTCTGCGAGTGTCTGAGCAACACTGTGATCCCTCTGCTGCCACACACACTCTCACCTGACCACAGGTACACAGCTATAAACACAGCATATCTCGGTACACGCTCACACGCTCCCAGAGCTGCTGTGTGTTGTAAGCCAGTGGGTTCCAGTTATAGATTTGTTGATAGATAAACTGATGTTGTTACCTGACAGGTGTGCTCTCTCTCTTTCTCTCAGTGTCAGTCATCCCAGTCTGGAGGTGTGGCTCACGACGACCAGACAGCAGATAACCGCGCTACACTCCGCCCACAGGAAGCAGTCTGACGGTCAGTCACCTGTCAGTCATGTAGAGGGCGGAGTCACGCCGAGTCAGGCACTCCCAAGTATGTGTGTGTGTGTTAATGTGTGTTTTTTGGGGGGCGTGTGTTTCAGGTGCAGCAGAGGGGGCGGAGCCAGCAGTTACTGAAGGATTCATGGTCAACTTCAGTCCACAGTGAGTCAGCAGCTGTTTGAGCTCAGGCACAGACCTGCATCACACGTCATGTCTACAGGGTCTGCGTCTGTGGCGTGTGTCAAAGAAACATATGTGAAGTAAACTATCGGGGGGGCAGGGGGCGGACTCCACAGCTGGATCCAGAGGACAGGAAGTGTCAGTTAGCAGTTAGCAGGGACACACAGCAGCAGGGTGTATAACAAACAGCTGTTCACATGATGATGTCACTTCCCTCAGGAACCCGTTCTCCAGCAGCATCAGTGAGATGATCACCACCTTCAGCATGTCCACCTACAAGGTGGGACTGAAAGTGAACCCTAACGAGCAGGACCAGCGGGTCCCCGTCCTCAGCTGGTCCACCTGCGCCTACACCATCCAGAGTATAGGTACACACACTGCGGGATTACAGGTGTATATACACACCTGAGCTGTCAGAGATCACCTTGACAGTGTTTTTCTTTGCAGAGCGCCTTCTGATGGATGAGGAGAAGCCGTTGTTTGGAAGTTTACCTTGCCGACAGGTAACACACACTCTTTGTTCAGACCAGTTAAAGAGAGAGAAGCAGTCTGATTGGTCAGCAGAGGCAGAGCTCAGTGAGGCGGCTGTGGTTGTGGTACAGGTGAATGACACACAGCTTGTAAAGCCCTGAGTCATAGGTCGGCTTGAAAAGTGCTGTTTACCTGAGCTGGACGACTGCAGCTGCAGCTGATTAGTAATGGTCACAGTTAATAATAATAATAATACATTTTATTTATAGGTGCCTTTCTTGACACTCAAGGTCACCGTACATTATAAAAACATACACAATAAAAGCAGTAAAAAACAAAAGAGACAGTACAGTTTAAGATAGACAATGCAGTTGTGGTCAGGGGGAGTAAGCTAATCTGAACAGATGAGTTTTGAGTTTAGATTTGAAATGTGGGAGTGAGTTAGTATTACGGAGGTCAGGTGGGAGAGAGTTCCAGAGCTGTGGGGCAGAGCGACTGAATGCTCTGCTCCCCATGGTAACAAGGCGGGCAGAGGGGACAGTGAGATGGATAGAGGAAGAGGATCTGAGGGTGCGGACAGGTGTGGCAGCATGGAGAAGATCGGAGAGATATGGAGGGGCGAGGTTGTGGATGGCTTTAAAAGTGAGGAGAAGTATTTTGTAGTTGATGCGGTATGTGATGGGCAGCCAGTGGAGTTGTTGCAAGATGGGTGTAATGTGTTGGAAGGAGGGCGTGCGTGTGATGATACGGGCAGCAGAGTTTTGAACCAGTTGCAGTTTATGGAGGGTTTTATGAGGGAGGCCAAATAAAAGACTGTTACAGTAATCTAGACGGGAGGTAACTAGGCTGTGAACCAGAATGGCAGTGGAATGAGGAGTCAGAGAAGGACGGAGACGATTGATATTACGAAGGTGGAAGTAGGCAGACCGGGTGACATTATTGATGTGGGAGGTGAAGGAGAGGGTGCTGTCGAGGATGACACCCAGACTTTTTACCTGAGGAGAGGGGGAGACAAAGGAGTTATCGATGGGAATGGAGAAGTTATGGAGTTTGCTTAGGGTGTGTTTTGTGCCTATTAGAAGAAGTTCTGTTTTGTTACTGTTTAATTTGAGGAAGTTTGAGGTGAACCAGGATTTTATTTCAAGGAGGCAGTTGGTAAGGGAGGAGGGAGGAAGTGTAATGTTGGGTTTAGTTGAAAGGTAGAGCTGGGTGTCATCCGCAGTAGCAATGAAAATGAATGCAATGTTTACGGAAGATGTGACCAAGAGGGAGAAGGTAGATGATGAACAGCAGGGGCCCCAGGACAGAGCCCTGGGGCACACCTGTAGTGACTGGGACTGAGTGAGAGGTGAATGATTTTAGCTGAATGAACTGAGTGCGGCCTGAGAGGTATGAATGGAACCAGTTGAGGGGTGTGTTTGTGATGCCAATGGAGGAGAGTCTGTCCAGAAGGATGCTGTGTGAGATTGTGTCGAAGGCCGCACTCAGATCAAGAAGGAGGAGAATGGATAGTGAACCAGAGTCGGCAGCCAGGAGGAGGTCATTGGTGATTTTGAGAAGTGCAATTTCAGTACTATGGAGGGGGCGGAAACCAGACTGGAATTGTTCATATAAATTATTGCAGGATAAATGTGTATGGAGTTGAGTAGCAACTGTTTTTTCAAGAATTTTGGAGATGAAGGGAAGATTTGAAATGGGACGAAAGTTATTGAAATTGTTGGGATCTGAACCAGGTTTCTTGAGTATTGGAGTTATAGCGGCTGTTTTAAGGGAAGAGGGAACAATGTCCGTAATAAGGGGGGACAGAGAAGGGAGAGAGGCCTTTACAAGGACAGTAGGAATAGGGTCTAACTGACAGGTTGAAGATTTGGATTTTCGGATGAGTTCAGAGATTTCATTAACTGAGGGTAGGATGAATGCTGAGAGTGAATGGGTGGGGGCAAATGAGACTGTGACAGGTGAATTTGGAGCAGGAGTGGGTATGAGTTGCTGATGAATATGTTCAATTTTAGAAGAGAAAAATGATACCATAGTATTACAGAAATCCGAGGAATACAGGTGAGAAGGAAGTGAGTCCGGGGGTTTTGTAATGCTTGTGAGGAGAGAGAAGAGGGCCTTAGAGTTACCTTCGCTGCAACTGATTAATCAGGAGTAGTGTATGGATTTGGCCTCCGAGATACAGTGTTTGTAGTGGAGAAGATGGTTGGAATACATATCTTTGTGAACAGTGAGACCAGTTTTCCTGTAGAGTCTTTCAAGTTGACGTCCTTTTGCTTTTAACTGTCTAAGAGTGGGAGTGAACCAAGGTGCAGTAAGGGTAAAGGAAACAGATCTGGTTTTGAGTGGAGCAAGACTATTCAGAAGGTTATGGAGGTTGTTGTTATAATGTGAGGGTAGTTCATCAGGGGTAGAAAAACTGTCAGCACTGGGGAGGCTATTGATACAAGAGGATAAATTGTCCAGGTTGATGTCCTTAATTTTCCGGAAGGTTATGATGCGTGGAGGGTTGGATTTGGAGAGCGAGAGACTGACATTGAAAGACAACAGCATATGGTCAGAGAACGGAAGGGAGTCTGCTTTGAAGTCAGCAGGTGTAACACCTGAGCAGCAGATTAAATCCAGAATGTGTCCTTTAATATGCGTGGGCAGGTTAGTATATGCTGTATTCCAAAACTGTCCAAACAGGATGTGAAGTCCTTGGTGAGAGTATTATTGGCATAGTTGCAGTGAGTTGTAGGCATGGGTGTGTGGGAGCTGACTGCAGGCTGGTCTGAGATCAGTCAGAGCAAACTGATCTCAAACCAGCCTCACGTAAATGATAAAAATGTACCTGAGAACGGAGGTGGAGCTTCTGTCAGGTTCACCTGAGGTTTGTAATGACTGACAACATGAGGACCATAAGGATTCAATATTCAGCACTAAGATTAACAGAGCAGGTAAAACTCAGGTGTGTCACCTGTCTGTGTGTGTGTGTGTGTTGCAGGACGACTGTCTGAGCTCTCTCACCAAGTTCAGCTCAGCCTGTTGGACTGCAGCTCCTCTGAAAACAGTTCATACACACTTTATCAGACTGTTCGCAGGTAAACACACAACACAACGTACACATGCACACACTCATTTTCTGTCACACACACACAGTGATAAACTGTTGTATGAGTTTGTAAGTTGTGTGTGTGTGTGTGTGTTGCAGCCCTGGTTCCAGACTCTCAGGTGGAAAACACTCCCTGTATCCTCGACTTTGACATGTTTCACCTGCTGGTGAGTTTCATCATCTGAGATCCAGTTTGTTTATTTCCGCTTTAAATTTAGTCGAGAGTTGAGAGGAAGACAGTGGAGTTATTGTTTCCTCAGAGCCACAGAGACGGAGAGGACTGTAGGACAGCTGTGACCTGCTGACCTCTGCACCTTTGACCTCAGTTTGAAATGTCAGTGTTTCTCTCTGCAGGTTTACAGTGTATTGTCCTACAGCTCGGTTCACAGTCTGGACCAATCAGGACAGAGCGTGGTCGACTCAGCCCACCTCCACCTCCTTCACCTGGTCACTGTGGCTCACCTGGTTCAGATCCTGCTCACCTCCACCACAGGTGACTCTCACACACACACACACTAACGGTGTGTAGTTCCACATAAAGTACCTCTGTTTCTACCTGTCTGTCTCTCTCCTGTCTGTCTGTAGAGGAGGTGTGTATGGATCAGGACAGTGGAGGATCAGAGGAGGAGGAGCTCACCTGTCAGCTCTACGACACACTAAGGAAACACTTGGGCAGGTGAGCACACACACACAGAGACAGGTAAGTCACCTACCAGGTGTTCTCCAGACTTAAACAGCATGAATGATTCAGTCAGCCGTGTTCAGATCAGCAAATCAACAATGTGAAAAATATTCAGCTACGTTTTTCTTCACGTTCAATTTCCACACACGTGGCATTCTGTACATTTAGGAACAGACAACAGGCAGGTAAGAAATATATGAATCCTTTTTATTTATCGTTTTTTAACTCTTTGTGTGTGTGTGTGTGTGTGTGTGTGTGTATTGATCAGTGTGTTACCTCAGGTTTCCTCTGGGTGGCAGTTGTGGCGTTGTTTGAAAGCCGGTGTCCTGCCGTTCCTCCGAGCTGCCGCACTCTTCTTTCACTACCTGAACTCTACAGCGCCGCCTGCTGACCTGCTGGGTAACAACACCACAACACACAGAGAGACACAACACAGAGACACACACACAACACAGAGAGACACAACACAGAGACACACACACACACAACACAGAGACACACAACACAGAGACACACACACACAACACAGAGACACACAACACAGAGACACACATACTTTTCAGTGTTTTTATTTAAACATGAACATCCTGATCCACACTTCCATCATGATGGACTCCTTTCACCCCGCACACAGACTGTTTGAACTACTCCCATCAGGGAGGCGCCTCAGAGCCCTCCAGACCAAAACAAGCAGACACCGGAACAGCTTCTTCCTCACAGCAGTCACTCTACTGAACAGTACAGTTAACAGATAACTTACATATTGTTGCTTCATTTCATTTCATTTTATTTTATTTTGTCTTATTTTATTCTTATATTTATTTATCTTCCAACCCCTTCAATCCACTCACTACTGGACTGGTATGCATTTCATGTTTCATGTATATTACATATTTGTATATTTGACAATATTTTAATATTTTATATAGACTTGTTTGTTTGTTTTTTTTAATTTTGGTTTCTACCACTAGAGAGACAACAACTGCCGGCAAAAAATTCCTTGTATGTGTTTGCGTACTTGGCGAATAAAGCTGATTCTGATTCTGATTCTGAACATCCTGTGTGTGTGTGTGTGTGTGTGTGTTGTAGTTGCAGGTCCTGGTCAGTGGGAGGCGCTGTGCAGCTACCTCAGTCTGCCCTCCAACCTTCTGCAGCTCCACCGAAGCCAACACACACTGCTGGAGCCACTGATATACAGGTAACACACACACACACTCTGACCCTGACTCTTACCTGAGCCGTGTTTGGTTTGTCCTTCCTGGGCGAACAAAGAAACGACCATTCTTGGTTTCTCAGTGTGTGTTTCTGTGATGTGTGTGACGTCGTCCAGGTGGTGTTGTCATCCAGGTGTGAGACAGACGCTGCTGGGGGGCGGAGCCATCGTCAGGTTCCCCAGAGAGTCGAACAGACTGATCGAGCTGCCAGAAGATTACAGTGCCCTGATCAACCAGGCGTCCAGCTTCACGTCAGTACGCACATGCTACATGTGACGCACACACGTTACGTATCACACAAATAGACATGCTGATGAACATCACAGGATCAGAGCGGCGCCACGCCTCATGCTGCTCCAGGTGTACGTGTCAGTACAGCGTACCTCTCTGTGTGTTACCTGTGCAGGTGTCCACGCTCAGGTGGAGATAAGTCTCGTGCTCCCACTCTGTGCCTGGTCTGTGGCTCCATGTTGTGTTCTCAGAGTTACTGCTGTCAGACAGAGGTGGACGGAGAGGACGTAGGAGCCTGCACCGCCCACACCTTCACCTGTGGAGCCGGCCTCGGACTCTTCCTCAGGTAACATGCCTGCTGCTGCTGTCATCAATCAGACGTTCGTGGTCCCTGAAGATGAACTGTGACTCTGATGTTTGTTAGACTGTGGCTCACACGCCAGAGTCCTCTTCATCCTCTGACCTGTATATGAACGTGTAATAACGTGTTAATAACAGGACGTAGCTGTTCATGTGTTCATACAGCAGCCTCCACTCATGTGTCCACAGGAGTTAGAGCTGAAGACATGAACTCTGACAGAGACCAGTTCGTCTTCATGTTCTACATATAAATACGATTTTTTTTCTGATTCGTTGTCTCTGTGATGAGCTTTCACCTGCTTCAGTTACCTGCCTGTACACCTGGTTATTACTGCCACTGAACAGGCACTGCAGCACCTGTTCAGCAGGGATTGATTGTTTTGTGTGTGTGTGTGTGTGTGTGTGTGTGTAGGGTCAGAGAAAGTCAGGTGTTGTTTGTAGCAGGTAAAACGAAGGGCTGTTTCTATCCTCCTCCTTACCTGGACGACTACGGAGAGACCGACCAGGGACTCAAGTAGGTGTTTCCTGCATGCTGTTGTTCACATTGTGGGGACTTGGCTGAAGGACGGCGAGACCCCACAACGCATCTGTGTCAACACATGAATGTCCCCACAACATGAGTAATACACAGTGATACAGACACAGTCTGTTTTAGGCTGAATACCACACCTTCACTGACTCCTCCCCCATGCACAGGTGTGTTTGAGCTGTTCATTTCTACCTGATACACCTGCTGACAGCTGAGGTCCTGATGTAAGACATGTTACAGTCGCAGACACCGACACACAGGCACAGACAGACAGAGACAGTCACAGAATCATTAAACTGATGTTTTAATCTGCGTTTTGTTTTGTTTTATGTCCATGTTTGTTTTGATTGTATTTCCTTTGTGTTTATTGGCTGTTTGTTTGTTTATTTCTCTGTGTGCGTTTGTTTGTTTGTGTTTACCTGTGTGTGTCCCTGCAGGCGGGGGAACCCCCTTCACCTGTGTTCGGAGCGTTACAGGAAGATCGAGCGTCTGTGGCGGCAGCATGGTGTCACTGAGGTCATCGGTCACGCTCAGGAGGCCAATCAGACGCTGGTCGCCATCGACTGGCAGCACCTGTGATATTTTGCTCGGCTCCGCCCCCTGACTCTCAGAAAAACAGCCAGTGATTGGTTTTCAGCATTTACCCTGCCCCCTTTTTAATAATGACCAATCAGCTTCCTGCAGCCCAGCGCTGAGCTCAGATCAGCTTTCAGGGATTTTTTCAGGACGTTTGGTTTCTGTCTGACCTTTGACCTCCTCCATGTTTCAGCTCCCCGTCAGAGAGAGGCAGTAACGCTGACTCCAGGTCAGTTAGGATCCTTTGGGTTTGATGTTTTAGTAGAAATTTCTTCTGACTCTGTGAAACTTTAAAAATCCACATCAAGTTCTGTTTCCTAACAGAGCAAAAGCCCCGCCCTGCTGCTGTCACACAGGTTGATTGACAGGCGGTTTCAAACAAACTCAGCAGCTCAAATCGACGGGAGTCCTTCAGACTTAACCTCATCCATGCAAAACAGTCACATGGTTTCAGATGGCCCCGCCCACATTTCTGATTGGCTCACAGGTTCAAACAGGTGTGTTGCGCAGATTATTCACTTCTCAAAGAGCAGCTGATAGATTTTCTGTCAATCAACTAATCGATGCATCTTTACTCTGAATTTAATTTCCTGATCTGCTAAGTTTTCAGTTTCCATGGCGACAGATTCCCAGGGTTCACATGAAGCTTCAAACCACGTTTTATTAAAAACAGGAACATTAATAATCATATAAAGCATTTTCTGTCATCAGACAGAGCTCGGGGTCGGTGCTTCAGCTGAGTATTGATCAGTTCGACAACCTATCAAAGCACATATCAGCTGCGTATTGATGAGGAGCGAACGGCTGAGAGCGGATCTGTTTTTTACTTTAGTCGTGTTGTTTTAACGTTTTATTTAAAGAGACTTTGGGAGCGTGTGCTTCGTGTGTTTGCTGTGTTTTTATGGGTTTGACTGTGCTGAAATGTGAGAGGAAAACGAATCTCCATCCTTTTTTCTTTAAACGAGTGAAAAATCGTTTTCAGATTTTTTCACTTGTTTAAGATAAAATTTTCAAACTGACGAACAAAGAAAATCAGTTTTACACTGAAGATGTTTACGTTTATTGAGGGTCAGCTGACGGTCGTGGCAGCATGTCGCCTCCTACCCGCTGCTTTACTTATCACTTCTAACTTGTTCATATGTGAATTCTTGTATAAATGAGGAAATGTACAATATTGTATAAGAATTACAAAAACCAATAAAAACTTTAAAAGGAGCAAATCTTTCTGTTTGGATTCATGTGTTCATGTGTCCCCCCTGTCCCCCCCAAGGGGGGGGGCAGGGAGAGAGAAGAGGGAGAGGGAGAATTTGGTTTCAGGTAACCTAACGCGACCGTCTCCCACAGCTGTGCTGTCGACCTCAAAATGTCATGAAAAACGTCATAGTATAGTAAGGTAGTCAAAATGGGCCAAAAAAGTCACAATTTTTTTCGACCTCAAAATGTCATAAAAAACGTCATAGTATAGTAAGGTGTCAAAATGGGCCAAAAAAAGTCAAAAAAAAATTTGACCTCAAAATGTCATAAAAAACGTCATAGTATAGTAAGGCGTCAAAATGGGCCAAAAAAAGTCAAAAATTTTTTGACCTCAAAATGTCATAAGAAACATCATAGTATAGTAAGGCATCAAAATGGGCGGAAAACAGTCATTTTTCAAAACTTTCTCAAAATGTCATAAAAATGGTCATAGTATAGTAAGGCGTCAAAATGGGCCAAAAAAAGTCAAAAAAAATTTTGACCTCAAAATGTAATAAAAAACGTCATAGTATAGTATGGCGTATTTTTCGGGCAAAAAAAGTCAAAATTTTTTTCGACCTCAAAATGCCATAAAAAACGTCAAATAGAATTTTTTTTTCGACCGGCCAAAAAAGTCAAACATTTTTTCGAAAAATGTGATAAAAACGCCATAGTATAGTATGGCGTTTTTTTCGGCCAAAAGTCAAAAATTTTTTGACCTCAAAATGTCATAAAAAAACGCCATAGTATAGTAAGGCATCAAAATAGGCGGAAAAGAATCATTTTTTTTTGACCTCAAAATGTCATAAAAAACGTCATAGTATAGTATGGCGTTTTTGGGCCAAAAAAAGTCAAATGTTTTTTCGACCTCAAAATGTCATAAAAAAAGCGTCATAGTATAGTAAGGCGTCAAAATGGGCAAAAAAGTCAAAAAATTTTTGACCTCAAAATGTCATAAAAAACGCCATAGTATAGTAAGGCATCAAAATGGGCGGAAAAAGTCAATCATTTTTCAAAACTTTCTCAAAATGTCATGAAAAACGCTCATAGTATAATATGGCGTTGGGCCAAAAAAAAAGTCAAAAAATTTTTTGACCTCAAAATGTCATAAAAAACGTCATAGTATATAAATAGGCCAAAATGGGCAAAAAAGTTAAAAAATTTTTTTTGACCTCAAAATGTAATAAAAAAAACGTCATAGTATAGTATATGCGTTTTTTCGGCCAAAAAAGTCAAACATTTTTCAACCTCAAAATGTCATAAAAACGTCATAGTATAAAAAAAGTCAAAAAATTTTTGACCTCAAAATGTCATAGTATAGTATAGTATGGCGTCAAAATAGGAAAAAAAAAGACAACATTTTTTTTGACCTCAAAATGTCATAAAAAACGTCATAGTATAGTATGGCGTTTTTTTTCGGGCAAAAAAAGTCAAACATTTTTTCAACCTCAAAATGTCATAAAAAACATCATAGTATAATAAGGCGTCAAAATCGGAAAAAAAAGTCAAAATTTTTTTTGACCTCAAAATGTCATAAAAAACGTCATAGTATAGTATGGCGTTTTTTTCGGTCAAAAGAAGTCAAACATTTTTTCGACCTCAAAATGTCATAAAAAACATCATAGTATAGTTAGGCGTCAAAATCGGACAAAAAAAGTCAAACATTTTTTCTACCTCAAAATGTCATAAAAAACGTCATAGTATAGTAAGGCATCAAAATGGGCGGAAAACAGTCATTTTTCAAAACTTTCTCAAAATGTCATTAAAAACGTCATAGTATAATAAGGTGTCAAAATGGGCCAAAAAAAGTCAAAATGTTTTTTGACCTAAAAATGTCAAAAAAACGTCATAGTATAGAATGGCGCGTTTTTTGGGCAAAAAAAGTCAAAAAATTTTTCGACCTCAAAATGTCATAAAAAACGTCATAGTATAGAATGGCGTTTTTGTCGGTCAAAAAAAGTCAAACATTTTTTCGACCTCAAAATGTCATAAAAAACGTCATAGTATAATATGGCGTTTTTTTCGGGCAAAAAAAGTCAACATTTTTTTCGGCCTCAAAATATCATGAAAAACGTCATAGTATAGTAAGGCGTCAAAATGGGCCAAAAAAAGTCAAAAAAATTTTTGACCTCAAAATGTCATAAAAAACATCATAGTATAGTGAGGCATCAAAATGGGCGGAAAACAGTCATTTTTCAAAACTTTCTCAAAATGTCATAAAAATGGTCATAGTATAGTATGGCGTTTTTTTTTCGGCAAAAAAAGTCAAACATTTTTTCGACCTCAAAATGTCATAAAAAACGTCATAGTATAGTAAGGCGTCAAAATGGGCCAAAAAAAGTCAAAAAAATTTTTGACCTCAAAATGTCATAAAAAACATCATAGTATAGTAAGGCATCAAAATGGGCGGAAAACAATCATTTTTCAAAACTTTCTCAAAATGTCATGAAAAACGTCATAGTATAATAAGGCGTCAAAATGGGCCAAAAAAAGTCTAAATTTTTTTTGACCTCAAAATGTCATAAGAAACATCATAGTATAGTAAGGCATCAAAATGGGCGGAAAACAGTCATTTTTCAAAACTTTCTCAAAATGTCATAAAAATGGTCATAGTATAGTAAGGTGTCAAAATGGGCCAAAAAAAGTCAAAAAAAATTTTTACCTCAAAATGTCATAAAAAACGTCATAGCATAGTAAGGCGTCAAAATCGGACAAAAAAAGTCAAAAATTTTTTCGACCTCAAAATGTCATAAAAAACGTCATAGTATAATAAGGCGTCAAAATCGGACAAAAAAAGTCAAACATTTTTTCGACCTCAAAATGTCATAAAAAACATCATAGTATAGTATGGCGTTTTTTCCGGGCAAAAAAAGTCAAAAAATTTTTCGACTTCAAGAATTCATAAAAAACGTCATAGTATAGTATGGCTTTTTTTTCGGGCAAAAAAAGTCAAAAGTTTTTTCGACCTCAAAATGTCATAAAAAACGTCATAGTATAATAAGGCGTCAAAATCGGACAAAAAAAGTCAAAAATTTTTTCGACCTCAAAAGTCATAAAAAACGTCATAGTATAGTATGGCGTTTTTTTCGGGAAAAAAAAGTCAAAATTTTTTTCGACCTCAAAATGTCATAAAAAACGTCATAGTATAATAAGGCGTCAAAATCGGACAAAAAAAGTCAAAAAATTTTCGACCTCAAAATGTCATAAAAAAACATCATAGTATAATAAGGCGTCAAAATCGGACAATAAAAGTCAAACATTTTGTCGACCTCAAAATGTCATAAAAAACGTCATAGTATAGTATGGCGTTTTTTTCGGAAAAAAAAGTCAAAATTTTTTTCGACCTCAAAATGTCATAAAAAACATCATAGTATAGTATGGCGTTTTTTTCGGGAAAAAAAAGTCAAAATTTTTTTCGACTTCAAAAATTCATAAAAAACGTCATAGTATAGTAAGGCGTCAAAATCGGAAAAAAAAGTCAACCATTTTTTCGACCTCAAAATGTCATAAAAAACATCATAGTATAATAAGGCGTCAAAATCGGACAAAAAAAGTCAAAATTTTTTTCGACCTCAAAATGTCATAAAAAACGTCATAGTATAGTATGGCGTTTTTTTTTCGGGTAAGAAAAGTTAAAAATGTTTTCGACCTCAAAATGTCATAAAAAACGTCATAGTATAGTAAGGCGTCAAAATCGGCCAAAAAAAGTCACAATTTTTTTTGACCTCAAAATGTCATAAAAAAACGTCATAGTATAGTAAGGCGTCAAAATCGGACAAAAAAAGTCAAAATTTTTTTCGACCTCAAAATGTCATAAAAAACGTCATAGTATAGTATGGCGTTTTTTTCGGGCAAAAAAAGTCAAAAAATTTTCGACCTCAAAATGTCATAAAAAGCGTCATAGTATAATAAGGCGTCAAAATCGGACAAAAAAAGTCAAAAATTTTTTCGACCTCAAAATGTCATAAAAAACGTCATAGTATAGTAAGGCGTCAAAATCGGGTCAAAATTTTTTTCGACCTCAAAATGTCATAAAAAACGTCATAGTATAGTATGGTGGGGTTTTTTTCGGAAAAAAGTCAAAATTTTTTCGACCTCAAAATGTCATAAAAAACGCTCATAGTATAGTATGGCGTTTTTTTCGAACAAAAAAGTCAAAAAATTTTCGACTTCAAAATGTCATAAAAAAACGTCATAGTATAATATAAAAGGCGTCAAAATCGGACAAAAAAGTCAAAATTTTTTTCGACCTCAAAATGTCATAAAAAACGCTATAGTATAGTAAAGGCGTCAAAATCGGACAAAAAAGTCAAAATTTTTTCGACCTCAAAATGTCATAAAAAACGTCATAGTATAGTATGGCATTTTTTTCGGGCAAAAAAAAGTCAAAAAATTTTTCGACTTCAAAATGTCATAAAAAACGTCATAGTATAATAAAAGCGTCAAAATCGGCCAAAAAAGTCAAAATTTTTTTGACCTCAAAATGTCATAAAAAACATCATAGTATAGTAAGGCATCAAAATGGGCGGAAAAACAGTCATTTTCAAAACTTTCTCTTCAAAATGTCATAAAATGGTCATAGTATAGTATGGTGTCAAATGGGCCAAAAAAAAGTCAAAAAAATTTTTTCGACCTCAAAATGTCATAAAAAAACGCCATAGTATAGTAAAGGCGTCAAAATCGGACAAAAAAAGTCAAAAATTTTTTCGACCTCAAAATGTCATAAAAAAGTCATAGTATAATAAAGCGTCAAAATCGGACAAAAAAAGTCAAAAATTTTTTCGACCTCAAAATGTCATAAAAAACGTCATAGTATAGTATGGTGGGGTTTTTTTTCGGGAAAAAAAAGTCAAAATTTTTTTCGACCTCAAAATGTCATAAAAAACGTCATAGTATAGTATGGCCAAAATCGGCCAAAAAAAGTCAAAAAATTTCGACTTCAAAGTGTCATAAAAAACGTCATAGTATAATAAGGCGTCAAAATCGGACAAAAAAAGTCAAAATTTTTTTCGACCTCAAAATGTCATAAAAAACGTCATAGTATAGTATGGCGTTTTTTTCGGGCAAAAAAAGTCAAAAAAATTTTCGACTTCAAAATGTCATAAAAAACGTCATAGTATAATAAGGCGTCAAAATGGGCCAAAAAAAGTCTAAATTTTTTTTGACCTCAAAATGTCATAAGAAACATCATAGTATAGTAAGGCATCAAAATGGGCGACAAACAGTCATTTTTCAAAACTTTCTCAAAATGTCATAAAAATGGTCATAGTATAGTAAGGTGTCAAAATGGGCCAAAAAAAGTCAAAAAAAATTTTTACCTCAAAATGTCATAAAAAACGTCATAGCATAGTAAGGCGTCAAAATCGGACAAAAAAAGTCAAAAATTTTTTCGACCTCAAAATGTCATAAAAACGTCATAGTATAGTATGGCGTTTTTTTCGGACAAAAAAAAAAGTCAAAAATTTTTTCGACCTCAAAATGTCATAAAAACGTCATAGTATAGTATGGCGTTTTTCGGAAAAAAAAAGTCAAAATTTTTTTTCGACCTCAAAATGTCATAAAAAACGCTCATAGTATAGTAAGGCGTCAAAATCGGACGAAAAAAGTCAAACATTTTTCGACCTCAAAATGTCATAAAAAACATCATAGTATAATAAGGCGTCAAAATCGGACAAAAAAAAAATTTTTTCGACCTCAAAATTTTTTCGACCTCAAAATGTCATAAAAAACGTCATAGTATAGTATGGCTTTTTTTTTCGGGCAAAAAAGTTAAAAATTTTTTTCGACCTCAAAATGTCATAAAAAACGTCATAGTATAGTAAGGCGTTTTTTCGGGCAAAAAAAGTCAAAATTTTTTTCGACCTCAAAATGTCATAAAAAAACGTCATAGTATAGTAAGGCGTCAAAATCGGACAAAAAAAGTCAAAAATTTTTTTGACCTCAAAATGTCATAAAAAACGTCATAGTATAGTATGGCGTTTTTTTCGGACAAAAAAAGTCAAAAATTTTTTCGACCTCAAAATGTCATAAAAAACGTCATAGTATAGTATGGCGTTTTTTTCGGGCAAAAAAAGTCAAAAAAATTTTCGACCTCAAAATGTCATAAAAAACGTCATAGTATAATAAGGCGTCAAAATCGGACAAAAAAAGTCAAAAATTTTTTCGACCTCAAAATGTCATAAAAAACGTCATAGTATAGTATGGTGGGGTTTTTTTTCGGGAAAAAAAAGTCAAAATTTTTTTCGACCTCAAAATGTCATAAAAAACGTCATAGTATAGTATGGCGTTTTTTCGGGCAAAAAAAGTCAAAAAAATTTTCGACTTCAAAGTGTCATAAAAAACGCTCATAGTATAATAAAGCCGTCAAAATCGGACAAAAAAGTCAAAAAATTTTTTCGACCTCAAATGTCATAAAAAAAACGTCATAGTATAGTATAAAGGTCAAAATCGGACAAAAAAAGTCAAAGTTTTTTTCGACCTCAAAATGTCATAAAAAACGTCATAGTATAGTATGGCGTTTTTTTCAGGCAAAAAAAGTCAAAAAAATTTTCGACTTCAAAATGTCATAAAAAACGTCATAGTATAATAAGACTTCAAAATCGGACAAAAAAAGTCAAAATTTTTTTCGACCTCAAAATGTCATAAAAAACGTCATAGTATAGTAAGGCGTCAAAATCGGACAAAAAAAGTCAAAAAATTTTTCGACCTCAAAATGTCATAAAAAACGTCATAGTATAATAAGGCGTCAAAATCGGACAAAAAAAATCAAAAATTTTTTCGACCTCAAAATGTCATAAAAAAATCATAGTATAGTATGGCGTTTTTTTTCGGCAAAAAAGTCAAAAATTTTTTCGACCTCAAAATGTCATAAAAAACGCATAGTATAGTATGGCTTTTTTTTCGGGCAAAAAAAAGTCAAAAAATTTTTCCGACCTCAAAATGTCATAAAAAACCGTCATAGTATAATAAGGCGTCAAAATCGGAAAAAAAAGTCAAAATTTTTTTTCGACCTCAAAATGTCATAAAAAACATCATAGTATAATAAGGCGTCAAAATCGGACAAAAAAGTCAAAATTTTTTTCGACCTCAAAATGTCATAAAAAAACGTCATAGTATAGTATGGCGTTTTTTTTGGTAAAAAAAGTCAAAAATGTTTTTCGACCTCAAAATGTCATAAAAAACGCTCATAGTATAGTAAAGCGTTTTTCGTCAAAAAGTCAAAAATTTTTCGACCTCAAAATGTCATAAAAAACGCTCATAGTATAGTAAAGCGTTTTTTCGGACAAAAGTCAAAATTTTTTTCGACCTCAAAATGTCATAAAAAACGTCATAGTATAGTATGGTGTTTTTTTCGGGCAAAAAAAGTCAAAAAATTTTTCGACCTCAAAATGTCATAAAAAACGTCATAGTATAGTATGGCGTTTTTTTCGGACAAAAAAAGTCAAAAATTTTTTCGACCTCAAAATGTCATAAAAAAACGTCATAGTATAATAAGGCGTCAAAATCGGACAAAAAAAGTCAAAAAATTTTCGACCTCAAAATGTCATAAAAAACGTCATAGTATAGTATGGCGTTTTTTTCGGACAAAAAAAGTCAAAAAAATTTTCGACCTCAAAATGTCAAAAAAAAACGTCATAGTATAATAAGGCGTCAAAATTTTTCTGACAAAAAAGTCAAAAAATTTTTCGACCTCAAAATGTCATAAAAAAACGTCATAGTATAGTATAGTAAGGCGTCAAAATCGGACAAAAAAAAAAAAAAAATTTTCGACCTCAAAATGTCATAAAAAACGTCATAGTATAGTATGGTGTTTTTTTCGACAAAAAAGTCAAAAATTTTTCGACCTCAAAATGTCATAAAAAAAACGTCATAGTATAAAAGGTCAAAATCGGAAAAAAAGTCAAAAATTTCGACCTCAAAATGTCATAAAAAACGTCATAGTATAGTATAGGCGTTTTTTTCGACAAAAAAGTCAAACATTTTTCGACCTCAAAATGTCATAAAAAAAACGTCATAGTATAGTAAAAGTAGGCGTCAAAATCGGGACAAAAAAAGTCAAAAATTTTTTTCGACCTCAAAATGTCATAAAAAAAAACATAGTATAGTATGGCGGCAAAAACGGACAAAAAAAGTCAAAAATTTTTTCGACCTCAAAATGTCATAAAAAACGTCATAGTATAGTATAATGTCAAAAAATCGGACAAAAAAAGTCAAAAATTTTTTTTTTAGACCTCAAAATGTCATAAAAAACGTCATATAGTATAGTATGGTGTTTTTTCGGGCAAAAAAAAAGTCAAAAATTTTTCGACCTCAAAATGTCATAAAAAAAACGTCATAGTATAATATGGCGTCAAAATCGGACAAAAAAGTCAAAAAATTTTTCGACCTCAAAATGTCATAAAAAAACGTCATAGTATAGTATGTCGGACAAAAAAAAGTCAAAAATTTTTCGACCTCAAAATGTCATAAAAAACGTCATAGTATAGTAAAGGCGTTTTTTCGGGAAAAAAAAAGTCAAAAATTTTTCGACCTCAAAATGTCATAAAAAAAAAAAGTCAAAGTATAGTATAGTAAGGCGTCAAAATCGGACAAAAAAAGTCAAAATTTTTTCGACCTCAAAATGTCATAAAAAACGTCATAGTATAGTATAGTAAGTTTTTTCGGGACAAAAAAAATCAAAAATTTTTTGACCTCAAAATG
This sequence comes from Toxotes chatareus, assembly GCA_016801885.1. Classification (NCBI taxonomy): domain Eukaryota; kingdom Metazoa; phylum Chordata; class Actinopteri; family Toxotidae; genus Toxotes; species Toxotes chatareus. The sequence continues at coordinate 20,998,975 of CM028904.1, read as the reverse complement.
TCATAAAAAAACGTCATAGTATAGTATAAGCGTTTTTCGGGCAAAAAGTCAAAAATTTTTCGACCTCAAAATGTCATAAAAAACGTCATAGTATAGTATGGCGTTTTTATCGGCAAAAAAGTCAAAAATTTTTTGACCTCAAAATGTCATAAAAACGTCATAGTATAATAAAGGCGTCAAAATCGGACAAAAAAGTCAAAATTTTTTCGACCTCAAAATGTCATAAAAAAACGTCATAGTATAGTATGGCGTTTTTTTTAGGATCGGAAAAAAGTCAAAAATTTTTTTTTCGACCTCAAAATGTCATAAAAAAGCGTCATAGTATAGTATGAAGCGTTTTTGAACAAAAAAGTCAAAAAAATTTTTTTCGACCTCAAAATGTCATAAAAAAACGTCATAGTATAGTAAAGGCGTCAAAATCGGACAAAAAGTCAAAAATTTTTTTCGACCTCAAAATGTCATAAAAAACGTCATAGTATAGTATGGCGTTTTTTCAACAAAAAAGTCAAAATTTTTTTCGACCTCAAAATGTCATAAAAACGCCATAGTATAGTATAGCGTTTTTTAGGACAAAAGTCAAAATTTTTTTTCGACCTCAAAAAGTCATAAAATTTTTAGTATAGTAAATGCGTCAAAATCGGACAAAAAAGTCAAAAAATTTTGACCTCAAAATGTCATAAAAAACGTCAAAGTATAAACAAAAAAAATCAAAAAAAAAAGTCAAAATTTTTTCGACCTCAAAATGTCATAAAAAAAAATGTCATAGTATAGTATGGCGTTTTTTTTCGGACAAAAAAAGTCAAAAAAAATTTTAGACCTCAAAATGTCATAAAAAAGCGTCATAGTATAATAAAGGCGTTTTTTTGGACAAAAAAGTCAAAATTTTTTTTGACCTCAAAATGTCATAAAAAACGTCATAGTATAGTATATAATCAAATCGGACAAAAAAGTCAAAAAAATTTTCGACCTCAAAATGTCATAAAAAACGTCATAGTATAGTAAAGGCGTCAAATCGGGCAAAAAAAGTCAAAAAATTTTTCGACCTCAAAATGTCATAAAAAAATCATCATAGTATAGTATGGGCGTTTTTTTTCTGACAAAAAGTCAAAAATTTTTCGACCTCAAAATGTCATAAAAAAGCGTCATAGTATAATAAAGGCGTCAAAATTTTTCGACAAAAAAAGTCAAAATTTTTTCGACCTCAAAATGTCATAAAAAGCGTCATAGTATATAGTATGGCGTTTTTTTCGGACAAAAAAGTCAAATTTTTTTCGACCTCAAAATGTCATAAAAAACGTCATAGTATAGTATGGCGTTTTTTTTCAGGCAAAAAGTCAAAAAATTTTTGACCTCAAAATGTCATAAAAAAGCGTCATAGTATAATAAAATTTTTTGAGTCAAAATCCGGACAAAAAAAAGTCAAAATTTTTTTCGAGCCTCAAAATGTCATAAAAAAACGTCATAGTATAGTATGGCGTTTTTTTAGGCAAAAAAAAGTCAAAAAATTTTCGACCTCAAATGTCATAAAAACGTCATAGTATAGTATAAGGCGTTTTTTGAACAAAAAGTCAAAAATTTTTTGACCTCAAAATGTCATAAAAAACGTCATAGTATAGTAAAGAAGCGTCAAATCGGGACAAAAAACAAAAATTTTTAAAACCTCAAAATGTCATAAAAATGCGTCATAGTATAGTATGGTGTCAAAATGGGCCAAAAAAAGTCAAAAATTTTTTGACCTCAAAATGTCATAAAAACGCGTCATAGTATAGTATGGCGTTTTTTCGACAAAAAGTCAAAAATTTTTCGACCTCAAAATGTCATAAAAACGCGTCATAGTATAGTAAAGGCGTCAAAATCGGACAAAAAAGTCAAAAATTTTTCGACCTCAAAATGTCATAAAAACGTCATAGTATAGTATAGTAGGCGTTTTTTTGAAGAAAAAAGTCAAAATTTTTCGACCTCAAAATGTCATAAAAAACGTCATAGTATAGTATGTTTTTTTTCAAAAAGTCAAAAATTTTTTCGACCTCAAAATGTCATAAAAAACGTCATAGTATAAGTATAATTTTTTTTCGGACAAAAAAGTCAAAAAAATTTTTCGACCTCAAAATGTCATAAAAAACGTCATAGTATAGTATGGCGTTTTTTTCAGTAAAAAAGTCAAAAATTTTTTCGACCTCAAAATGTCATCAAAAGTAAGGCGCCAATCATAGTATAGTATAAAAACGCAAAAGTATAGTATGGTACAAAATCGGACAAAAAAAGTCAAAATTTTTTGACCTCAAAATGTCATAAAAACGTCATAGTATAGTATGGCGTTTTTTCGGGCAAAAAGTCAAAATTTTTCGACCTCAAAATGTCATAAAAACGTCATAGTATAGGCGTCAGTATGGGCAAAAAAAATCTTTTTGACAAAAAAAGTCAAAAAAAAAGTTTTTTTTCGACCTCAAAATGTCATAAAAACGTCATAGTATAGTATATGGAAGTTTTTTTCGAACAAAAAGTCAAAATTTTTTAACCTCAAAATGTCATAAAAAACGTCATAGTATAGTATGGCGTTTTTTTGGACAAAAAGTCAAAAAATTTTTAGACCTCAAAATGTCATAAAAACGTCATAGTATATTCATAGTATAATAAAGGGTCGTTTTTTTCGGAATAAAAAAGTCAAAATTTTTTTCGACCTCAAAATGTCATAAAAAACGTCATAGTATAGTATGGCGTTTTTTTTAGGACAAAAAAAGTCAAAAATTTTGACCTCAAAATGTCATAAAAAACGTCATAGTATAATAAAGGCGTCAAAATCGGACAAAAAAGTCAAAAAATTTTTTCGACCTCAAAATGTCATAAAAACGTCATAGTATAGTATAAGACGTCAAAATTTTTGACAAAAAAAAAAATTTTTGTCATAAAAAGCGTCATAGTATAATAAGGCGTCAAAAGTCGGACAAAAAATGTCAAATAATTTTTCGACCTCAAAATGTCATAAAAACGTCATAGTATAGTAAAAACGTCAAAATCGGACAAAAAGTCAAATTTTTTTGACCTCAAAATGTCATAAAAAACGTCATAGTATAGTATGGCGTTTTTTCGGGACAAAAAGTCAAAAAATTTTTGACCTCAAAATGTCATAAAAAAAACGTCATAGTATAATATAGTATAGTCCGTTTTCGGAACAAAAAAGTCAAAAATTTTTTTCGACCTCAAAATGTCATAAAAAACGTCATAGTATAGTAAGGCGTTTTCCGGACAAAAAAAAAAAAGTCAAAAATTTTTTGACCTCAAAATGTCATAAAAAGCGTCATAGTATAGTATGGCGTTTTTTGAGACAAAAAGTCATCAAAAAATTTTTAACGACCTCAAAATGTCATAATTTTTTTGGACCTCAAAATAGTATAGTATAGTAAGCGTCAAAAATTTGGACAAAAAAGTCAAAAATTTTTCGACCTCAAAATGTCATAAAAAAACGTCATAGTATAGTAAAGGCGTTTTTCGGTACAAAAAGTCAAAATTTTTTCGACCTCAAAATGTCATAAAAAGCGTCATAGTATAGTAAAGGCGTCAAAATTTTTCAGACAAAAAAGTCAAAAAAAATTTTTGACCTCAAAATGTCATAAAAAAAGCGTCATAGTATAGTAAGGCGTTTTTTCGGACAAAAAAGTCAAAATTTTTTCGACCTCAAAATGTCATAAAAAACGTCATAGTATAGTAAAAGCGTTTTTTTCGGGCAAAAAGTCAAAAATTTTTCGACCTCAAAATGTCATAAAAACGTCATAGTATAGTATAGTAGGCGTTTTTTTTTCGACAAAAAGTCAAAATTTTTTTCGACCTCAAAATGTCATAAAAAATAAAAACGTCATAGTATAGTAAAGGCGTTTTTTTCGGAAAAAAAAGTCAAAAATTTTTCGACCTCAAAATGTCATAAAAAAATTTTTCGTCCATAGTATAGTAAATGCGTTTTTAGATTAAAAACAAAAAAGTCAAAATTTTTTTGACCTCAAAATGTCATAAAAACGTCATAGTATAGTATAGTAAGGCGTCAAAATCAGACAAAAAGTCAAAAAAATTTTTTCGACCTCAAAATGTCATAAAAAGCGTCATAGTATAGTAAGGCGTCAAAATCGGACAAAAAAAAGTCAAAAATTTTTTCGACCTCAAAATGTCATAAAAACGTCATAGTATAGTATGGCGTTTTTTTCGGAAAAAAAAAAAAATTTTTAGACCTCAAAATGTCATAAAAAAACGTCATAGTATAGTAAGGCGTTTTTCGGACAAAAAAGTCAAAAATTTTTTTTCGACCTCAAAATGTCATAAAAAAAGCGTCATAGTATAGTATAAGCGTTTTTTTCAGACAAAAAAAGTCAAAAAATTTTTTGAAATGTCATAAAATGTCATAAAAAAAAAGGCGTCATAGTATAGTAAATTTTTGACCTCAAAAATTTCGAAGCAAAATGGTAGTCAAAAAGAACAAAAGTCAAAAAAATTTAAAACCTCAAAATGTCATAAAAGCGTCCTATAGTATAGTAAGGGTCAAAATCGGACCAAAAAAAGTCAAAAATTTTGACCTCAAAATGTCATAAAACGTCATAGTATAGTAAAGGCGTCAAAATCGGGACAAAAAAAAGTCAAAAAAATTTACGACCTCAAAATGTCATAAAAACGTCATAGTATAGTATGGCGTTTTTTTTAACAAAAAAGTCAAAAAATTTTTACGACCTCAAAATGTCATAAAAAAAAGCGTCATAAGTATAGTATGAGTGAGTTTTTCGGCGAAAAAAAAGTCAAAATTTTTTTGACCTCAAAATGTCGCAAAAAAGCGTCATATAGTATAGTAAAGGCGTCCGTTGAGCCAAAAAAAGTCAAAAAATTTTTTTGACCTCAAAATGTCATAAAAAGCGTCATAGTATAGTATAGTAGGCGTTTTTTGAAAAAAGTCAAAATTTTTGACCTCAAAATGTCATAAAAATGCGTCATAGTATAGTAAAGGCGTCAAAATCGGAAAAAAAAGTCAAAAAATTTTAACCTCAAATGTCATAAAAAAGCGTCATAGTATAGTAAAGAAGCGTCAAAAACCTCAAAAAAAAAAGTCAAAAATTTTTGACCTCAAAATGTCATAAAAAAGCGTCATAGTATAGTATAAGGCGTTTTTGGACAAAAAAAGTCAAAATTTTTTGACCTCAAAATGTCATAAAAAAGCGTCATAGTATAGTATGGCGTTTTTTTCGAGAAAAAAAAGTCAAAAAAATTTTTTAACCTCAAAATGTCATAAAAAGCGTCATAGTATAGTAAAGGCGTCCGTCGGAACAAAAAAGTCAAAAATTTTTGACCTCAAAATGTCATAAAAAACGTCATAGTATAGTAAAAGGCGTTCGTCGGACAAAAAAAGTCAAAAAATTTTAACACCTCAAAAATGTCATAAAAAAGCGTCATAGTATAGTATAGGCGTTTTTTTTTTTGAACAAAAAAGTCAAAAAATTTTTTGACCTCAAAATGTCATAAAAAAGCGTCATAGTATAGTATGGCGTTTTTTATCGAACAAAAAAATCAAAAATTTTTTGACCTCAAAATGTCATAAAAAACGCGTCATAGTATAGTAAAGCGCCAAAAGTCAAAAATCGGACAAAAAAGTCAAAATTTTAGTATAGTACCTCAAAAGCCGTCATAAAAGTCAAAAAAATTCATAGTATAGTATAAAACGTCATAGTATAGTATCTGTAGAAAGTTTTGAACGAAACCAAAATCTGACCCTTAAAAAAGTCATAGTAAAATTTTCAAAATCTCAAAAAAGTCATAAAATTTTTTAATCCTCAAAATGTCATAAAAAAGGCGTCATAGTAAAGAGTTTTCGGTCGGAAAAAAAAGTCAAAATTTTTTGACCTCAAAATGTCATAAAAAAGCGTCATAGTATAGTAAATGCATCAAAATCGGGACAAAAAAGTCAAAATTTTTTAGACCTCAAAATGTCATAAAAGCGTCATAGTATAGTAAAGGCGTTTTTTTGTCAGGACAAAAAGTCAAAATTTTTTGACCTCAAAATGTCATAAACATCATAGTATAGTAAAGGCGTCAAAATCAGGACAAAAAGTCAAAAATTTTTCGACCTCAAAATGTCATAAAAAAAGCGTCATAGTATAGTATGGTGTTTTTTTCCGGGCAAAAAAATTTTTCAAACAAATTTTTGATGTCAAAATGTCATAAAACCGTAATAGTATAGTATGGCGTTTTATTTGAACAAAAAAGTCAAAAATTTTTGACGACCTTCTCAAAATATAAAAAACGTCATAGTATAATAGGCGACCTTTTGACCAAAAAAATCAAAAAATTTTCGACCTCAAAATGTCATAAAAACGTCACATAGTATAAAATAAAGGCGTCAAAATCGGACAAAAAGTCAAATTTTTTTGACCTCAAAATGTCATAAGCGTCATAGTATGGCGTTTTTTGGGCAAAAAAGTCAAAAAATTTTTGACCTCAAAATGTCATAAAAACGTCATAGTATAATAAGAGTGAAATCGAACAAAAAGTCAAAAAATTTTTGAGACCTCAAAATGTCATAAAAACATCATAGTATAGTAGTAAAGAGCGTTTTTTTTCGGAAAAAAAGTCAAAATTTTTTGACCTCAAAATATCATAAAAAAGCGCGTCATAGTATAAGTAAGGCGTCAAATTCGGACAAAAAAAGTCAAAAATTTTCGACCTCAAAATGTCATAAAAAACATCATAGTATAGTATGGCGTTTTTAAAAAATCAAAAAAGTATAGTCCACAAATTTTAACGACTTCAATAATGTCATAAAACGTCATAGTATGATATGGCGTTTTTTCGAAGACAAAAAGTCAAAAAATTTTTTCGACCTCAAATGTCATAAAAAGATCGTCATAGTATAGTATGGCGTTTTTTCGGAAAGAAAAAAAGTCAAAAATTTTTCGGCCTCAAAATATCATAAAAACATATAGTATAGTAAGGCGTCAAAATCGAATTAAAAAAGTCAAAATTTTTTCGACCTCAAAATGTCATAAAAAAGGCGTCATAGTATAGTTATGGCGTTTTTTCAGACCAAAAAAATCAAAAATTTTCGACCTCAAAATGTCATAAAAAAGCGTCATAGTATAAAGTGATCAAAATTGGCCAAAAAAGTCGGACAAAAAAAAATATCAAAATTTTTTCGACCTCAAAATGTCATAAAAAAGCGTCATAGTATAGTATGGCGTTTTTTCGGACAAAAAGTCAAAAATTTTTACGACCTCAAAATGTCATAAAAAAAAAGCGTCATAGTAGTAGTATAATGTAAATTTTTTTTGGGCAAAAAGTCAAAAATTTTTTGAAACCTCAAAATGTCATAAAAATCATAAGTATAGTATGGCGTTTTTTAGCGGAAAAAAAAGTCAAAATTTTTTCGACCTCAAAATGTCATAAAAAATTATGCGTCATAGTATAGTATGCGTTTTTATAGCGTTTTCAAGCAAAAAAGAAAAAAAAATTTTTTCGACCTCAAAATGTCATAAAAAGCGTCATAGTATAATATGGCGTTTTTCGAACAAAAAAAGTCAAAATTTTTTGACCTCAAAATGTTTTTGATAAAAAAAGCGTCATAGTATAGTATAGGCGTCAAATTTGACGAAAAAAATCAAAAATTTTTCGACCTCAAATATGTCTCTAAAAAACGTCATAGTATAGTATAAGCGTTTTTTAAGAAAAAAAGTCAAAAAATTTTATTTGAGCCTCAAAATGTCATAAAAAAGCGTCATAGTCATAGTATAGTAAAGGCGTTTTCGGGACAAAAAGTCAAAAATTTTTTTGACCTCAAATATCATAAAAAACATCATAGTATAGTATGGCGTTTTTTTCGAAAAACAAAAAAATCAAAATTTTTTTACCTCAAAATGTCATAAAAAACGTCATAGTATAGTATAGCGTTTTTCAAAATCGAAAAAAAGTCAAAAAAATTTTTACCGACCTCAAAATGTCATAAAAAAGCGTCATAGTATATATTATGGCGTTTTTCGAACAAAAAAGTCAAAATTTTGCTACGACCTCAAAATGTCATAAAAAAAGCGCGTCATAGTATAGTATGCGTATGTTTTTCGACAAAAAAAGTCAAAAATTTTTGACCTCAAAATGTCATAAAAAGCGTCATAGTATAGTAAAGGCATCAAAATCGGACAAAAAATTCAAAAATTTTTTCGACCTCAAATGTCATAAAAACGTCATAGTATAGTAAGGCGTTTTTTCCGACAAAAAAGTCAAAAAAATTTTTAGGACCTCAAAATGTCATAAAAAAAACGTCATAGTATAGTATGGCGTTTTTTCGGAAAAAAGTCAAAATTTTTTCGACCTCAAAATGTCATAAAAACGTCATAGTATAGTATGGGCGTTTTTTCCGGCAAAGTCAACAATTTTTGACCTCAAAATGTCATAAAAAGCGTCATAGTATAGTATGGATGTCTGTTTTTCGGTTAAAAAGTCAAAAAAAATTTTGACCTCAAAATGTCATAAAAACGTCATAGTAGTAGTATGGCGTCAAATCGGACAAAAAAAGTCAAAATCATTTTTACGACCTCAAAATGTCATAAAAAAAAATCATAGTATAGTATGGCGTTTTTCACAAAAAAGTCAAAATTTTTTCCACCTCAAAATGTCATAAAAAAAAACGTCATAGTATAGTAGGCGTTTTTCGGACAAAAAAAGTCAAAAATTTGACCTCAAAATGTCATAAAAAAGCGTCATAGTATAGTAAAGGCGTCAAAGGTGAGGACAAAAAAGTCAAAAATTTTTACGACCTCAAAATGTCATAAAAATGCGTATATAGTATGCAGTTTTTTTCAAGTAGTCAAATCAAACCTCAAAATGTCAAAAAACTCGATCATAGTTTAGAGCCTCAAATGTCATAAAAAGTCATAGTTTAGTAGAGACTCAAAATGTCAAAAAACGTCATAGTATAAAAAGTCAAAATTTTAGAACCTCAAACATGTCATAAAAACGCTCAAAATGGCGTCAAAGTATAGTATAGGCGTTTTTTTTTTTACTAAAAAGTCATAAAAAAGCTATTTTAGATAGCCTCAAAATTCGTGTCATAAAAATTTGACATCATAGTATAAAACGCCATGGCGTTTTTTGAACAAAAAAAAGTCAAAATTTTTTTGACCTCAAAATGCCTCATAAAAGCGTCATAGTATAGTATGTAGTGTTTTTTTCGGGACCAAAAAGTCAAAAAATTTTCGACCTCAAAATATCATAAAAGCGTCATAGTATAGTATGCCATGCTTTTTTCGGCCAAAAAGTCAAAAAATTTTTAGACCTCAAAATGTCATAAAAAAGCGTCATAGATATAGTATGGCGTTTTTTCGACAAAAAAAGTCAAAATTTTTAGACCTCAAAATGTCATAAAAAACGCGTCATAGGTATAGTATGTATGTCAAAAAATTTTTCGACCAAAAAGTCAAAAAATTTCATAGTATAGTATAGGCGTTTTTTTGACCAAGTACAAATTTAAACCATCAAATGTCATAAAAAGCATTCATAATATAATATGGCATTTTTTCGAACGATAAAGTCAAAAATTTTTTGACCTCAAAATGTCATAAAAAAGCGTCATAGTATAGTATGGCTTTTTCCGTATCAAAAAGTCAAAATTTTTTAAACCTCAAAATGTCATAAAAACGTCATAGTATAGTATGCGTTTTTTCGGACAAAAAAGTCAAAATTTTTACGACCTCAAAATGTCATAAAAGCTTCATAGTACAGTAGTGGCGTTTTTTTTCGACCAAAAAAGTCAAAAATTTTTCGACCTCAAAATGTCATAAAAAACGTCATAGTATAGTAAAGGCGTCAAATCGGTAGAAAAAAAGTCAAAATTTTTTTTCAGACCTCAAATGTCATAAAAAACGTCATAGTATAAATTATGGCGTTTTCGGACAAAAAAAAAGTAAAACCTTTTTTGACTTCAAAATGTCATAAATGCCAGGTATAGTATTTCAAGGCAGAGTACGTCAAAAATTTTTTGACCTAAAAGTCAAAAACGCCATAATTTTGATCAAAAGCTTCCAAAAAAGTCACTTCAAAATCAACAACGTCATAGTATAGTAAGGCCAAAATCATTTGAAAAAAGTCAAAAAAAATTTTGACATCAAAATGTCATAAAAAGCGTCATAGTATAGTATGGCGTTTTTTCAATCAAAAAAGTCAAAAATTTTTTTGACCTCAAAATGTCATAAAAAAGCGTCATAGTATAAAAGGCGTCAAACTAAAAGCAAAAATATCCACTTTGGACCTCAAAATATCATCGCGTCATAGTATAATGGGTAAAAAAATCGAACAAAAAAAGTCAAAATTTTACGATGTATATATAGCGTCATATTATAGTATAGGCGTTTCTTTGAACAAAAATCAAGTCAAAATTTTTTAGACCTCAAATGTATCATAAAAGCTATCCATAGTATAGTATGGCTGTTTTTGAACCAAAAAAGTCAAAATTTTTTCGACCTCAAAATGTCATAAAAAACGTCATAGTATGGCTATGGCGTCAAATGTTAAAAAAGTCAAAAAATTTTTCGACCTCAAAATGTCATAAAAAACGTCATAGTATAGTATGGTGCGTTTTTTGATCAAAAAGTCAAAATTTTTCGACCTCAAAATGTCATAAAAATTCATAGTATAGTATGGCATCAAAAGTCAATCTTCTTCAAAAAAGTCAAAATTAGTTTTCGACTCTCAAAATGTCAAAAAAAATTTTCGACTTAAACGTCATAGCATCTAATATAGTATGCGTTGTTTTCGGACAAAAAAAGTCAAAAATTTTTACGATGTCAAAATGTCATAAAAAAGCGTCATAGTATAGTATGGCGTCAAATCGAGACAAAAAAGTCAAAAAAAAATTTTCGACCTCAAAAATGTCATAAAAAACGTCATAGTATAGTATGGCGTGCAAATGGAACAAAAGTCAAAAACTTTTAAACCTCAAAATGTCATAAAATAAACGCCATAGTATAGTATGGCGTTTTTTCCAACAAAAAAGTCAAAAATTTTTTTACCTCAAAATGTCATAAAAATCGTCATAGTATAGTATGGCGTTTTTTGAGCCATCGACCAAAAAGTCAAAAAAAATTTTGACCTCAAAAATATCATAAAAAACGATCATAGTATAGTATGGCGTTTTTTCGGTTTTTTTTTTTTTTTTTTTTGGCTAAAAAGTCAAAAATTTTACGACCTCAAAATGTCATAAAAAACGTCATAGTATAGTAAAGCGTCCGTTTCCGACAAAAAAAGTCAAAAAATTTTTGACCTCAAAATGTCATAAAAAAAACGTCATAGTATAGTGTAAGCGTTTTTCGGACAAAAAGTCAAAAATTTTTATTTGACCTCAAAATATCATAAAAAACGTCATACTATAGTATAAAGCTTTTTTCGAGCAAAAAAAAGTCAAAATTTTTTCGACCTCAAAATGTCATAAAAACGTCATAGTATAGTATGGCGTTTTTTAGAACAAAAAGGTCAAAAACTTTTTTTTTTGACCTCAAAATGTCATAAAAACGTCATAGTATAGTGTAGGTATGCTTTTTTCGAACTAAAAAAGTCAAAATTTTTCGACCTCAAAATGTCATAAAAAAGTCATAGTATAGTATGGCGTCAAAATCGGACAAAAAAAGTCAAAAATTTTTAGACCTCAAAATGTCATAAAAAAAGCGTCATAGTATAGTAAAGGCGTTTTTTTAGACAAAAAAAAGTCAAATTTTTTTTTTGACCTCAAAGATATCATAAAAAGCGTCATAGTATAGTCCATGTATGTTTTTTCGGACAAAAAAAAGTCAAAATTTTTTGAGCCTCAAATATGTCATAAAAAAGCGTCATAGTATAATAAGGCGTCATTTAGTCGGAACAAAAAGTCAAAAAAGTTTTTTGACCTCAAAATGTCATAAAACGTCATAGTATAGGTAAGGCTGGATCGGACAAAAAAGTCAAAAAATTTCGACCTCAAAATGTCATAAAAAAAAAGCGTCATAGTATAGTATGGCGTTTTTTTTTTCGGGCAAAAAAGTCAAAAAAGTTTTTTCGACCTCAAAATGTCATAAAAACGTCATAGTATAGTATGGTGCTTTTTTTTCGACCAAAGAAAGTCAAAATTTTTTTGAGACAAAAAAAACGTCATAGTATAGTATTTTTACGAATTTGAAAAGTCAAAATTTTTGACTATAAAAAAATGTCATAGTATAGTATGGCGTTTTTTCAGAGCAAAAAAAAATCAAAAAATTTTTTTGACCTCAAAATGTCATAAAAGCGTCATAGTATAGTATGGTGTTTTTCTAAGACAAAAAGTCAAAATTTTTTCGACCTCAAAATGTCATAAAAAATCATAGTATAGTATGGCGTTTTTTTGAAAAAAAAGTCAAAATTTTTTTACGACCTCAAAATGTCATAAAAAACGTCATAGTATAGTATGGCGTCAAAATCGAACAAAAAGTCAAAATTTTTTCGACCTCAAAAAATGTCATAAAAAAGCGTCATAGTATAGTATAGTATGGTTTTTCCAATTTTTTAAAAATCAAAAATTTTCGACCTCAAAATGTCATAAAACGTCATAATGCATAGTATAGTATATGCGTCAAATTCGGACAAAAAAGTCAAAATTTTTTAGACCTCAAAATGTCATAAAAAACGCGTCATAGTATAGTATGGCGTTTTTGACGAACAAAAAAGTCAAAATTTTTTTGAGCCTCAAAATGTCATAAAAAAAACGTCATAGTATAGTATGCGTCAAAAATTTAAAAAAAAATAAGTCAAAATTTTTACGACCTCAAAATGTCATAAAAAAGCGTCATAGTATATAGTATGGCGTTTTTTTCCGAAAAAAAAATCAAAATTTTTTCACGACCTCAAAATGTCATAAAAATGTCATAGTATAGTATAGGCGTTTTTCGGACAAAAAAAGTCAAAATTTTTTTCGACCTCAAAATATCATAAAAAGCGTCATAGTATAGTAAAGCGTTTTTTCGAACAAAAAGTCAAAAATTTTTCGACCTCAAAATGTCATAAAAAAGCGTCATAGTATAGTATGGCGTTTTTTCTGGAAAAAAAGTCAAATTTTTTAAACCTCAAAATGTCATAAAAAAATGTCATAGTATAAGTATATAAAATCAATGACAAAAAAAGTCAAAAAAATTTTAATTGACCTCAAAATGTCATAAAAAAACGTCATAGTATAGTATGGCGTTTTTTTCTGGAAAAAAAGTCAAAAAATAAAAAGTCAAAGTATTTTTTTCGACCTCAAAATGTCATAAAAAAATCGTCATAGTATAGTATGGCGTTTTTTTGGAGCAAAAAAGTCAAAAAAATTTTCGACCTCAAAATGTCATAAAAAACGTCATAGTATAGTAAGGCGTCAAAATTTGGAGCAAAAAGTCAAAAAATTTTTACGACCTCAAAATGTCATAAAAAGCGTCATAGTAGCCATAGTATGGCGTTTTTTAAAAAAAGTCAAAAATTTTTTTGACCTCAAAATGTCATAAAAAAAATCATAGTATAGTAAAGGCGTTTTTTTCATCGGGACAAAAAAAAGTCAAAAATTTTTACGACCTCAAAATGTCATAAAAAACGTCATAGTATAGTATGGCGTTTTTTTGAACAAAAAGTCAAAATTTTTAACCTCAAAATGTCATAAAAACGTCATAGTATAGTAGTAGGCGTTTTTTCGGACGAAAAAGTCAAAATTTTTTTGACCTCAAAAATATCAAAATGTCATAAAAAACGTATAGTATAGTATGCCGTTTTTTCGGCCAAAAAAGTCAAAAATTTTTCCGACCTCAAAATGTCATAAAAAAACGTCATAGTATAGTATGGCGTTTTTTGAACAAAAAAAGTCAAATTTTTTCGACCTCAAAATGTCATAAAAAGCGTCATCATAGTATAGTAAAAAAATATTTCCATCAAATCGGACATACGTTTTTGTCAAAAAAAAAATTTTTTTTATCAAAATGTCATAAAAATGTCATAGTATAGTATACAGTCCGTCAAAATGTCGTAAAAAAGTCAAAAAAAAAAAAAAAATTTTCGACCTCAAAATGTCATAAAAAAGCGTCATAGTATAGTATGGCGTTTTTTTTTCAGAACAAAAAAAGTCAAAAAAAAAGTTTCATAGAGCCTCAAAATATCATAAAAAAGAGATCATAGTATAGTATGTCAAAAAGCGTCATTTAGTATGAAGAACAAAAAAGTCAAAATTTTTCGACCTCAAAATGTCATAAAAAACGTCATAGTATAGTATACACGTTTTTTGAACAAAAAGTCAAAAAATTTTTTACGACCTCAAATCGCAGCGTATAGTATAATTAGTTCGGCGTCAAAAATGGTTCAAAAAAGTGACACCTTTTCGACCTCAAAATGTCATAAAAGCGTCCTAGTATAGTAAGGCGTTTTTCGAACAAAAAGTCAAAATTTTTTCGACCTCAAAATGTCATAAAAAATAGTATATTAAAGCATGTCAAATCGAACAAAAAAAGTCAAAAATTTTTCGACCTCAAAATGTCATAAAAAACGTCGTAGTATAGTAGGTGTTTTTTTTGGCAAAAATCAAAAATTTTTGACCTCAAAATGTCATAAAAAGTCAATAGTATATTAAAGCGTCAACCAAAAAAAAGTCAAGTAAAAAACATTGAACCTCATAAATATCCGTCATAGTATAGTATATGAAAGTCAAAATCGGAAAAAAGTCAAAATCACAATTTTTCGACCTCAAAATATAAAAAGCGTCATAGTATAGTATAAGCGTTTTTGAGGACAAAAAGTCAAAAATTTTCGACCTCAAAATGTCATAAAAAAGTCATAGTATAGTAAAGGCGTTTTTGGGGGACCAAAAAAAGTCAAAAAATTTTTACGACCTCAAAATGTCATAAAAAAATAGTATAGTATATAGTATGCGTTTTTGATAAGGTCAAAAGTTTAAAAAATTTTTAAAACCTCAAAAAATCATAAAAAAGCGTTGTAGTATAGTATGGTCAAAATTTTTTTCGGACAAAAAGTCAAAAAATTTTTAGACCTCAAATTTCATAAAAAACGTCATAGTATAATGTGGCGTTTTTTAAAGCAAAAAAGTCAAAAATTTTTACGACCTCAAAATGTCATAAAAAAGCGTCATAGTATAGTATGCCGTTTTTTGAACAAAGTCAGAAAATTGACCTCAAATGCAAAAGCGTCAAAGTATAGTATACCGTTTTTAAATAAAAAGTCAAAATATCATAAAAAAAGCGTCATAGTATAGAGTAGCGTTTTTTGAATAAAAAAAGTCAAAATTAATTCTGTCACCTCAAAATGTCATTAAAACGTCGTTAGTATAGTAAAGAAGCGTCAAATCGAACAAAAAAAGTCAAAAATTTTTAAACCTCAAAAATGTCATAAAAATGCGATCATGTAGTATAGTAAGCGTTTTTTCGGGACAAAAAAGTCAAAAATTTTAGACCTCAAAATGTCATAAAAAGCGTCATAGTATAGTATGGCGTTTTTTAGACAAAAAAAAGTCAAAATTTTTTTAGACCTCAAATGTCATAAAAAAGCGTCATAGTATAGTAAAGCGTTTTTTCGGACAAAAAGTCAAAAAAATTTTTAGGCCTCAAAATGTCATAAAAAAGCGTCATAGTATAGTATACGTTTTTTTGAATAAAAAGTCAAAAATTTTAGACCTCAAAATGTCATAAAACGTCATAGTATAGTATGGCGTTTTTGGAACAAAAAGTCAAAATTTTTAAACCTCAAAATGTCATAAAAAAACGTCATAGTATAGTAATGGCGTTTTTTTGAAAAAAAATCAAAAATTTTTAGACCTCAAAATATCATAAAAAAATCGTCATATAGTATGGCGTTTTACAGAGGCCAAAAAAAAAAGTCAAAAAATTTTTTCGACCTCAAAATGTCATAAAAAGCGTCATAGTATAGTATGGCGTTTTTCAAAATTACCGACCTCAAAAATATCATAAAGTCAAAATTTTTTTTTAGACCTCAAAATTTTAAACCTAAAAATGTCATAAGCGAATCATAGTATAGTATGCTGCGTTTTTTGAATAAAAAAATCAAAATTTTTCGACCTCAAAATGTCATAAAAAAGCGTCATAGTATAGTAGCAGGCGTTTTTTCAGAACAAAAAGTCAATTAATTTTTCGACCTCAAAATGTCATAAAAAACGTCATAGTATAGTATGGCGTTTTTTTTGACAAAAAAGTCAAAAAAAAATTTTACCTCAAAAATGTCATAAAAAGCGTCTCATAGTATAGTATATGGCGTTTTTTCAAACAAAAGTCAAAAAAAATTTTTACGACCTCAAAATGTCATAAAAACGTCATAGTATAGTATAGGTGTCAAAAATGTCGGACAAAAAGTCAAAAATTTTTGACCTCAAAATGTCATAAAAAGCGTCATAGTATAGTATGGCGTTTTTTCGGACAAAAAGTCAAAAAAATTTTCCGACCTCAAAATGTCATAAAAAGTAGTCATAATATAGTATGGCGTTTTTCGGGAGTCAAAAAGTCAAAATTTTTACGACCTCAAAATGTCATAAAAATGTCATAAAGTATAGTGTATACACGTTTTTCCCGGAACAAAAAGTCAAAATTTTTTAGACCTCAAAATGTCATAAAAAAAATGCGTCAAGAAGTAAAAGTATAAATTATAGGCGTCATTATGGTATGCCCGTTTTTTTCGGGCAAAGTCAAGATTTTTTAGAGCCTCAAAATGTCATAAAAATGTCATAGTATAGTATGGGCGTTTTTTTCGGGACAAAAAGTCAAAATTTTTTTCGACCTCAAATATCATAAAAAGCGTTCATAGTATAGTATGAGGCCGTTTTTTGAGCCAAAAAGTCAAAAATTTTAGACCTCAAAATCATCAAAACGTCATAGTATAGTATGGCGTTTTTTGAAACAAAAGTCAAAAAATTTTAAACCTCAAATTGTCATAAAAAGTCGTCATAGTATAGTAAAAGGCGTTTTTCGGACAAAAAAAATGTCAAAAATTTTCCGACCTCAAAATATCATAAAAACGTCATGAGTATAGTATAGTAAAGGCGTCAAAAATTTATAAAAAATGTCATAAAAAAGTCATAGTCAAAAAATTTTAGTATCAGCTTTTCAAAAAAAAGACTTCAAAATGCTTTGAAAACGTCATAGTATAGTAAAGCGTTTTTATAAATGTACAAAAAAAAGTCAAAAAAATTTTGACCTCAAAATGTCATAAAAGCGTCATAGTATAGTAAACGTCAAAATCGGATGAAAAAAAGTCAAAATTTTTTATCTCGGACAAAAAAAAAAACGTCTGCAATTTAAACCTCAAAATGTCATAAAAAGCGTCATCATAGTATAGTAAGGCGTCAAAAATTTTTCGACTCAAAATATCAAAAAGTCAAAATTTTTTTTCGACCTCAAAATGTCATAAAAAACGTCATAGTATAGTATGGCGTTTTTTGAACAAAAGTCAAAAAAAGTCACTTTGACCTCAAAAATGTCATAAAAAGCGTCATAGTATAGTATAGCGTTTTTCGAACAAAAAAAGTCAAAATTTTTGACCTCAAAATATCATAAAAAGAGCGTCATAGTATAGTATAGGCGTTTTTCAGAAAAAGTCAAAATTTTTTTGACCTCAAAATGTCATAAAAAAGCGTCATAGTATAGTATGGCGTTTTTTTTTAGGACAAAAAAGTCAAAATTTTTTGACCTCAAAAATATCATAAAAAAGCGTCATAGTATATAGTAAAGTGCGTCAAAATCGGACAAAAAGTCAAAAATTTTCGACCTCAAAAATGTCATAAAAAGCGTCATGGTATAGTATGCCGTTTTTCGGCCCCGAACAAAAAGTCAAAAATTTTTGAGCCTCAAAAATGTCATAAAAAACGTCATAGTAGTATGGCGTTTTTTCGAACAAAAATGAAAAATTTTTTCGACCTCAAAATGTCATAGCGTATAGTATAGTATGCGTTTTTTCGAACAAAAGTCAAAATTTTCCGACCTCAAAATCTCATAAAAAGCATCATAGTATAGTGTATGGCGTTTTTTACGAACGAAAAAGTCAAAAATTTTTTCGACCTCAAAGTAATCATAAAAAAGCGTCATAGTATATGTATGGCGTTTTTTCGACCAAAAAAGTCAAAAAAATTTGACCTCAAAATGTAATAAAAAAGCGTCATAGTATAGTATGGCGTTTTTGACTAGAAGTCAAAAATTTCGACCTCAAATTGTCATAAGCGAAATCATAGTATAGTATGGCGTTTTTTCCGAACAAAAAATTCAAAATATTTTCGAGCCTCAAAATGTCATAAAAAAACGTCATAGTATAAGTTATGCAGGCGTTTTTTTTTTGAATCAAAAAGTCAAAATTTTTTCGACCTCAAAAATGTCAAAAAAACGTCATCAAAATAGCATAAAAATTGTTTTAGAACTATGGCGTCAAAATTTTAAAAAGTCAAAATTTAAAAAACGATCAAAGTATAATTAGTAGTATGCCGTTTTTCGGGCAAAAAAAGTCAAAAATTTTTTCGACCTCAAAATGTCATAGTATAGTATGTATGGTTTTTTTTGAACAAAAAGTCAAAAATTTTGACTTCAAAATGTCATAAAAACGTCATAGTATAGTATGCCGTTTTTTGGGCAAAAAGTCAAAAATTTTTAGACCTCAAAATGTCATAAAGCGTCGTCATATGTATAGTATAAGCGTTTTTGAGATAAAAAGTCAAAATATTTTTTCGACCTCAAATTGTCATAAAAAAGCGTCATAGTATAAGTAAAAGCGTCAAAATCGAAGACAAAAAAGTCAAAAAATTTTTGACCTCAAAATGTCATAAAAGCGTCATAGTATAGTGAAGGCGATTTTTAGGACAAAAAAGTCAAAAATTTTCGACCTCAAAATTTCATAAAAGCGTCATAGTATAGTATGCAGTGATCAAAATCCCGGGAAATAAATTTTTTAGAGCCTCAATCATAAAGCGATCAAAAAAAATTGTGGCGTAGGTAAAGCTATCAAAATTTCCTCGTAAAAAAAACGTCATAGTATGGTATAGCGTTTTTTGATAGCTCAATCAAAATTTTTTGACCTCAAATGTAATATCATAAAAAATTCTTAAACAATCATAGGCGTTTTTGGCGTCATAGTGGGCGTTTTTATTTGACTCAAATGGCGACAAGTCAAAAAAATTTTTTCGACCTCAAAATGTCATAAAAAATGTCATAGTGTAATAAAAACATGTCCGTTTTAGGACAAAAGTCAAAAAATTTTTCGACCTCAAAATGTCATAAAAACGTCATAGTATAGTATGGCGTTTTTTAGGCCAACAAAAAGTCAAAAGAATTTTTTGACCTCAAAATGTCATAAAAGCGTCATAGTATAGTATAAGCGTTTTTTTAAAGTCAAAAAAAAGTAAAAAAAAAAAAATTTCGACCTCAAATGTCATAAAAGCGTCATAGTATGAGTAAAGCGTTTTTCCGGAAAAAGTCAAAAAGTCAAAATTTTTTTAATTTTCGACCTCAAAATGTCATAAAAAGCGTCATTAGTATAGTATGGCGTTTTTCCGGACAAAAAAGTCAAAAAATTTTTTAAGGCCTCAAAATGTCATAAAAGCGAACATAGTCATAGTATCAAATGCGTAAAAATGGAAGCCAAAAAGTCAAAATTTTGACCTCAAAATGTACATAAAAAAGCGTCATAGTATAGTATGGCGTTTTTTTCCGAATAACGAAAGTCAAAATTTTTTTCGACCTCAAAATCATAAACGTCATAGTATAGTATGGCGTTTTTTTAGAACAAAAGTCAAAAAATTTTTTGACCTCAAAATGTCATAAAAGCGTCATAATATAGTATGTATAGTTTTTTGAGACCAAAAAAGTCAAAAAATTTTTTGACCTCAAAATGTCATAAAAAAACGTCATAGTATAAAATGCCATTTTTCCGAGAAAAAAGTCAAAAGAATTTTTTCGACCTCAAAATGTCATAAAAATAAACATAGGCATTTTTGAACAAATATAGTATGCCGTTTTTGATCTAGAAAAAAGTCAAAATTTTTAACGACCTCAAAATGTCATAAAAATAATAGCGTCATAGTATAGTATGCGTTTTTTGGGAAAAAAAGTCAAAATTTTTACGACCTCAAAATAAAAACGTTATAGTATAGTATGGCGTTTTTTAGAACAAAAAGTCTGAAAATTACGACCTCAAAAAGTCGCGTCATAGTATGGTTATGCCGTTTTATAGTAAGTCAAAATTTTTTCGACCTCAAAATGTAAAAAGCGTCATGGTGTGGTAATAGCGTTTTTTGATAAAAGTCAAAATATTTGACCTCAACACGTCATAAAACGTCATAGTATATGGCGTTTTTTGAACAAAAAGTCAAAAAATTTTACTAGACCTCAAAATGTCATAAAAAAACGTCATAGTATAAGTATGGCGTTTTTGGAGCAAAAAGTCAAAACATTTTCGACCTCAAAATATCATAAAAATAGCGTCATAGTATAGTATGCGTTTTTTTGACAAAAGATCAAAATTTTTACGACCTCAAAATGTCATAAAAAAAGCGTCATAGTATAGTAGGCGTTTTTTTCGGACCAAAGTCAAAAATTTTTCCGACCTCAAAATGTCATAAAAAGCGTCATAACGTAGTATGCCGTTTTAGATTAGGCACAAAAAGTCAAAAAAATTTTTAGACCTCAAAATGTCATAAAAAGCGTCATAGTATGGTATGGGCGTTTTTTCGAAACTTAAAAGTCAAAATTTTTTCGACCTCAAAATGTCATAAAAAAACATCATAGTATATAGTATGGCGTTTTTGAACCAAGAATCAAAAAAAGTCAAAAATTTTTAGACCTCAAAATGTCGTAGTATAGTATGGCGTTTTTTTACAACAAGTCAAAAATTTTTCGACTTCAATCATAAATCATAGTATAGTATGGCGTTTTTGAGGCAAAAAAGTCAAAATTTTTTCGACCTCAAAATGTCATAAAAGCACAGCATAGTATAGTATGCCGTTTTTTTTCGAGCAAAAAAAGTCAAAAATTTTACGACCTCAAAATATCGATCATAATAACCAACGTAATAGTATATGGCGTAGTTTTTCCGAGAAAAAGTCAAAAAAATTTTACGACCTCAAAATGTCATAAAAAAGCGTCATAGTATAGTATGCCCGTTTTTTCGAACAAAAAAGTCAAAAAAATTTTCCACCTCAAAATGTCATAAAATCACGTCATAGTATAGTAAAGATTCAAAATCGGGCAAAAAAAGTCAAAAAAATTTTTAGACCTCAAAATGTCATAAAAAAGCGTCATAATATAGTATGCCTTTTTTCTGGCAAAAATTAAAAAAATTTTGACCTCAAGAAATGTCATAAAAAACGTCATAGTATACAGTGGGCGTTTTTTTGAATTGGTCAAAAAATTTTTCGGCAAAAATGTTTTACGATCTCAAAATAGGGCGTGTCAAAAAAAGTCAAAATCATTTAGACCTCAAAATGAGTATAGTAAAGCGTTTTTTCAAGCGTCAAAAAAAGGGTAAAAAGAATTTTTTGACCTCAAAATGTCATAAATACGTCATAGTATAGTATAGTAAAAGTCAAAATGGGCAAAAAAAGTCAACATTTTTTAGAAGCCTCAAAATAACATAGCGATAATAAGCGTCATTCGAGAACAGTATGGTTGACTTTTTGTACGAACTTTATAAAATAGTAAAAAATTTTTTGACCTCAAAATGTCATAAAAAATTTCATAGCCTGGTATGCACGTTTTTAGTAAAGCGTTTTGCAAAAAAAGTCAAAAATTTCGACCTCAAAATGTCATAAAAAAGCGTCCTTAGTATAGTATGCGTTTTTTCGAGCAAAAAGTCAAAATTTTTTACGACCTCAAAATGTCATAAAAAAGCGTCATAGTATAGTATATTAAGCGATTTTTTGAACAGAAAAAAGTCAAAAATTTTTAAATTCGACCTCAAAAGATGTCATAAAAAAGCGTCCTTAGTATAGTCTAAGCGTTTTTTTAAGACAATCAAAGTCAAAAGCAATTTTTCGACAAAAGTCAAAAATGTCATAAAATGTCTCGCGATCATAGTATAGTAAGCCATTTTTTGGGCAAAAATCAAAAATTTCGACCTCAAAATGTCATAAAAAGCAACATCAAATATAGTAGGTGTCAAAAATCTAATCGGGAGGGAAAAAGTCAAAATTTTTCCGACCTCAAAATGTCATAAAATGTCATAGTATAGTATAAGCGTTTTTTGGGAACCATAAAGTCAAAAAAATTTTACGACCTCAAAATGTCATAAAAAGCGTCATAGTATAGTATGGCGTTTTTCCGGTAAAAAAAAAGTCAAAAATTTTCTTGACCTCAAATTGTCATAAAAAACGTCATAGTATAGTATGCCGTTTTTTGGACAAAATCAAAAGTCAAAAATTTTTTTTTCGACCTCAAAATGTCATTAAAAAAGCGTCATAGTATAGTATGCATACGTTTTGAACTAAAGAAGTCAAAAATTTCTTGACCTCAAAATGTCCTAAAAAACGTTATACTATAGTATGGCGTTTTTTCGAATAAAAAAGTCATCAAAAATTTTCGACCTCAAAATGTCATGAAAAAACGTCATAGTATAGTAAAGAGTATTTTCGAAAGAAAAAAGTCAAAAAAAAATTTTCGACCTCAAAATGTCATAAAACGTCCATAGTATAATAAGGCGTCAAAATCAGACAAAAAAGTCAAAAATTTTTAAACCTCGAAATGTCATAAACGTCGTCATAGTGTAGTATAGGCGTTTTTTTCGAACAAAAAAAGTCAAAAAATTTTTCGACCTCAAAATGTCATAGTATAGTAGGCGTTTCGAACAAAAGTCAAAATTTACGACTTTTGTCATACAGCGATCATAGTATGGTATGCCTTTCGAAAAAAAGTCAAAAATTTTACGACCTCAAAATGTCATAAAAAAGCGTCATAGTATGGTATGTTTATTTTCCCGGCAACAAAGTCAATACTTTCAACATCAAATTGATAATCATAAAAAGCGTCATAGTGCTAGTATGCCATAGGTCAAGAATGGGGCAAGAGTCAGGTACCGAACTCGAAATGTCATAAAAAAGCGTCATGAAGTATGGTATGTTTTTTTTGAGGTAAAAAATCCAAAAAGAACTTTTCAAACCTCAAATATCATCAACATAGTATGGTGTGGCATTTTTTGAACACAAAAAGTCAAAATTTACCGACCTCAAAATGTCATAAAAAAACGTCATAGTATGGTCATGGCGTTTTACGGTAGATCAAATTTTTTCAAATATAAAATGTATACGTCCTCTAGTATGGTATGGCGTTTTTTCGGTAAAAGTCAAAATTTCGACCTCAAGTAATAAACGTCATATTATAGTAGGAAATTCCGTCCAGACAAAAAAAGAATCAAAAATTACCCCGACCTCAAAATGTCATAAAAAAAGCGTCATAGTATAGTAATGGCGTTTTTCGGGACAAAAAAAAAGTCAAAATTTTTTTAAACCTCAAAATTCATAAAAAAGCGTCATAGTATAGTATGGCGTTTTTTGAACAAAAAAGTCAAAAAAATTTTTCGACCTCAAAATGTCATAAAAAGCGTCATAGTATAGTATGGCGTTTTTGGAAAAAAAAAAGTCAAAATTTTTTCTAGGCCTCAAATGTCATAAAAAATATCCATAGTATAGTAATAAAGCGTCAAAATCGGACAAAAAAAGTCAAAATTTTTTGAGGCCTCAAATGTCATAAAAGCGTCATAGTATAATAAGAAGCGTCAAATTGGAAAAAAAGTCAAAAGTTAAAAAATGTTTAAACCTCAAAATATGTCAAAAAGCGTCATAGTATAGTACCTCAAGTAAAAAAAGCGTATAAAATTTTTGACCTCAAAAGTCAAAAAATGTTTTCGACCTCAAAATGTCATAAAAAACGTCATAGTATAGTAAAGGCGTCAAAATTGGCTTACTAAAAAAAAATTTTTTTCGTCAAAATATCAAAATTTTTCGACCTCAAAATGTCATAAAAAAGCGTCATAGTATAGTATAGAAGCGTTTTTTTTAAAAAAAAAGTCAAAAAATTTTTACGACCTCAAATGTCATAAAAACGTCATAGTATAGTATGGCGTTTTTTGGACAAAAGTCAAAAATTTTTCGACCTCAAAATGTCATAAAAAACGTCATAGTATAATAAAGCGTCAAAATGGGACAAAAAAAAAGTCAAAAAATTTTTAGACCTCAAATGTCATAAAAAAAAAAACGTCATAGTATAGTATAGGTGTGTTTTTCGGACAAAAAAAAGTCAAAAATTTTTTTCGACCTCAAAATGTCATAAAAAAATAAGCGTCATACTATAGTATGGCGTCAAAATTTTCGAACAAAAAAAGTCAAAATTTTTCGACCTCAAAATGTCATAAAAACGTCATAGTATAATAAAGCGTCAAAAAATCGGACAAAAAAAGTCAAAAAATTTTTCGACCTCAAAATGTCATAAAAACGCGTCATAGTATAGTATGCGTCAAAATCGGACAAAAAAAGTCAAAAAATTTTTCGACCTCAAAATGTCATAAAAAACGTCATAGTATAGTATGGCGTCAAAATTTTGAAAAAAAGTCAAAAAAATTTTTCGACCTCAAAATGTCATAAAAAAGCGTCATAGTATAATAAAGGCGTCAAAATCGGACAAAAAAGTCAAACATTTTTCGACCTCAAAATGTCATAAAAAAACGTCATAGTATAGTATGGCAAAAGTCAAAAAAATTTTTCGACCTCAAAATGTCATAAAAAAACGTCATAGTATAATAAGGCGTCAAAATCGGACAAAAAAAGTCAAAAATTTTGTCGACCTCAAAATGTCATAAAAAACGTCATAGTATAGTATGGTGTTTTTTTCGGGCAAAAAAAGTCAAAAAATTTTTCGACCTCAAAATGTCATAAAAAAACGTCATAGTATATAATAAAAATCGGACAAAAAGTCAAAATTTTTTCGACCTCAAAATCAAAAAAACGCATATAGTACCTCAAAATGTCATAAAAAAAAGTCATAGTATAGTAACCTCAAAATGTCATAAAAAACGGATAATAAAAGTCAAAAATTTTTCGAAAAGTCAAAAATTTTTCGACCTCAAAATGTCATAAAAAAACGTCATAGTATAGTAAGGCGGCGTTTTTCGGGACAAAAAAGTCAAAAATTTTTTCGACCTCAAAATGTCATAAAAAAACGCGTCATAGTATAGTATAGTATCGGACAAAAAAGTCAAAAATTTTTTCGACCTCAAAATGTCACAAAAAGTCAAAAAAATTTTCGACCTCAAAATGTCATAAAAAACGTCATAGTATAATAAAGGCGTCAAAATCGGACAAAAAAGTCAAAAAATTTTTCGACCCTCAAAATGTCATAAAAAACGTCATAGTATAGTATGGCGTTTTTTCGACACAAAAAGTCAAAAAATTTTTCGACCTCAAAATGTCATAAAAAAAGCGCCATAGTATAATATGGCCAAAATCGGACAAAAAAGTCAAAAAAATTTTCGACCTCAAAATGTCATAAAAAACGTCATAGTATAATATGGCGTCAAATCGACAAAAAAGTCAAACATTTTGTCGACCTCAAAATGTCATAAAAAACGTCATAGTATAGTATGGTGTTTTTTTCGGGCAAAAAAAGTCAAAAAATTTTTCGACCTCAAAATGTCATAAAAAAACGTCATAGTATAATAAGGCGTCAAAATCGGACAAAAAAAGTCAAAAAATTTTTCGACCTCAAAATGTCATAAAAAACGTCATAGTATAATAAGGCGTCAAAATCGGACAAAAAAAGTCAAAATTTTTTCGACCTCAAAATGTCATAAAAAAGCATATAGTATAGTATGGTGTTTTTTCGGAAAAAAAGTCAAAAAATTTTTTCGACTCAAAATGTCATAAAAAAATGTCATAGTATAGTATGGCGTTTTTTCGGACAAAAAGTCAAAAATTTTTTCGACCTCAAAATGTCATAAAAAAACGTCATAGTATAGTAAGGCGTTTTTTTCGGACAAAAAAGTCAAAAAATTTCGACCTCAAAATGTCATAAAAACGCCATAGTATAATAAAAGTCAAAGTATAAAAAGTCAAAAAATTTTTTTCACAAAAAAGTCAAAAAAATTATAGTAAGGACCTCAAAATGTCATAAAAAACGTCCTCATAGTATAAAAAACGTCATATAGTAAAGCGTTTTTTTTTCGACAAAAAAAAATTTCGACCTCAAAATGTCATAAAAACGTCATAGTATAGTAAAATAAAAACAAAGTATAAAAAAAAAAAAAATTTTTCGACCTCAAATGTCATAAAAACGTCATAGTATAGTAAAGGCGTCAAATCGGACAAAAAAGTCAAAAATTTTTCGACCTCAAAATGTCATAAAAAACGTCATAGTATAGTATGGTGTTTTTTTCGGGCAAAAAAAGTCAAAAAATTTTTCGACCTCAAAATGTCATAAAAAACGTCATAGTATAATAAGGCGTCAAAATCGGACAAAAAAAGTCAAAAATTTTTCGACCTCAAAATGTCATAAAAAACGTCATAGTATAGTATAAGGCGTTTTTTCGGACAAAAAAAAGTCAAAAATTTTTGTCGACCTCAAAATGTCATAAAAAACGTCATAGTATAGTATAATGTAAGGCGTCAAAATCGGACAAAAAGTCAAAAATTTTTCGACCTCAAAATGTCATAAAAACGTCATAGTATAATAATAGGCGTCAAAATCGGACAAAAAAAAGTCAAAAATTTTTCGACCTCAAAATGTCATAAAAACGTCATAGTATAGTATATAAATGTCATAAAAAACGTTTTTTGAGGGCAAAAAAAAAGTCAAAAAAATTTTCGACCTCAAAATGTCATAAAAAACGCGTCATAGTATAATAAGGCGTCAAAATCGGACAAAAAAAGTCAAAAATTTTTTCGACCTCAAAATGTCATAAAAAACGTCATAGTATAGTATAAGGCCAAAATCGTCAAAAGTCAAAATTTTTTCGACCTCAAAATGTCATAAAAAACGCCATTTATAGTAAGGCGTCAAAATCGGACACCGACCTCAAAATGTCATAAAAAACGTCATAGTATATGTATGGTGTTTTTTTCGAGGAAAAAAGTCAAAAAATTTTTCGACCTCAAAATGTCATAAAAAACGTCATAGTATAGTAAGGCGTTTTTTTCGGACAAAAAAAGTCAAACATTTTGTCGACCTCAAAATGTCATAAAAAACGTCATAGTATAGTATGGCATTTTTTTTTCGAACAAAAAGTCAAAAAATTTTTTCGACCTCAAAATGTCATAAAAAAACGTATAGTATAATAAAGGCGTCAAAAATCGACAAAAAAAAAGTCAAAAATTTTTTCGACCTCAAAATGTCATAAAAAAAACGTCATAGTATAGTAAGGCGTTTTTTTGGGGCACAAAAAGTCAAACTTTTTGTTGACCTCAAAATGTCATAAAAAACGTCATAGTATAGTATGGTGTTTTTTTCGGGCAAAAAAAGTCAAAAATTTTTGACCTCAAAATGTCATAAAAAACGTCATAGTATAGTAAGGCGTCAAAATCGGACAAAAAAAAGTCAAAATTTTTTCGACCTCAAAATGTCATAAAAAACGTCATAGTATAGTATGGTGTTTTTTTTTTCGAGAAAAAAAAGTCAAAATTTTTTTCGACCTCAAAATGTCATAAAAAAAACGTCATAGTATAGTATGGCGTTTTTTTCGGACAAAAAAAGTCAAACATTTTGTCGACCTCAAAATGTCATAAAAAACGTCATAGTATAGTATGGTGTTTTTTTCGGGCAAAAAAAGTCAAAATTTTTTTCGACCTCAAATTGTCATAAAAAACGTCATAGTATAGTATGGCGTTTTTTTCGGCCAAAAAAAGTCAAAAAAATTTTCGACCTCAAAATGTCATAAAAAACGTCATAGTATAGTAAGGCGTCAATATCGGACAAAAAAAGTCAAAATTTTTTTTGACCTCAAAATGTCATAAAAAACGTCATAGTATAGTAAGGCGTCAAAATCGGACAAAAAAAGTCAAAAAATTTTTCGACCTCAAAATGTCATAAAAACATAGTATAGTATAGTATGTTTTTTCGGGCAAAAAAGTCAAAATTTTTTCGACCTCAAAATGTCATAAAAAACGTCATAGTATAATAAGGCGTCAAATCGGGACAAAAAAGTCAAACATTTTGTCGACCTCAAAATGTCATAAAAAAGTCATAGTATAGTATGGCGTTTTTTTCGACAAAAAAGTCAAAATTTTTTTCGACCTCAAAATGTCATAAAAAACGTCATAGTATAGTAAGGCGTTTTTTTCGGACAAAAAAAGTCAAACATTTTGTCGACCTCAAAATGTCATAAAAAACGTCATAGTATAGTATGGCGTTTTTTTCGGGCAAAAAAAGTCAAAATTTTTTTCGACCTCAAAATGTCATAAAAAACGTCATAGTATAATAAGGCGTCAAAATCGGACAAAAAAAGTCAAACATTTTGTCGACCTCAAAATGTCATAAAAAACGTCATAGTATAGTATGGCGTTTTTTTCGGACAAAAAAAGTCAAACATTTTGTCGACCTCAAAATGTCATAAAAAACGTCATAGTATAGTATGGCGTTTTTTGAACAAAAAAGTCAAAATTTTTTCGACCTCAAAATGTCATAAAAAACGTCATAGTATAGTATATGCGTTTTTTCGGCAAAAATCGGAAAAAAAGTCAAACATTTTGTCGACCTCAAAATGTCATAAAAACGCGTCATAGTATAGTATGGCGCGTTTTTCGGCAAAAAGTCAAAATTTTTTTTCCGACCTCAAAATGTCATAAAAAAAACGTCATAGTATAATAAGGCGTCAAAATCGGACAAAAAAGTCAAACATTTTGTCGACCTCAAAATGTCATAAAAAAAACGTCATAGTATAGTATATGCGCTTTTTTCGGACAAAAAAGTCAAACATTTTTTCGACCTTCAAAATGTCATAAAAAAAAAGCGTCATAGTATAATATGGCGTTTTTTTCGGACAAAAAAAGTCAAAAATTTTGTCGACCTCAAAATGTCATAAAAAACGTCATAGTATAATAAAGCGCGTTTTTCGGACAAAAAAAAGTCAAACATTTTGTCGACCTCAAAATGTCATAAAAAACGCGTCATAGTATAGTATGGCGCGTTTTTTTTTGGGCAAAAAGTCAAAAAATTTTTTCGACCTCAAAATGTCATAAAAACGCGTCATAGTATAGTATGGCGTTTTTTCGGGCAAAAAAAGTCAAAATTTTTTTCGACCTCAAAATGTCATAAAAAACGTCATAGTATAGTAAGGCGTTTTTTTCGGACAAAAAAAGTCAAACATTTTGTCGACCTCAAAATGTCATAAAAAACGTCATAGTATAGTATGGCGTTTTTTCGGCAAAAGTCAAAATTTTTTTCGACCTCAAAATGTCATAAAAAACGTCATAGTATAATAAGGCGTCAAAATCTGACAAAAAAAGTCAAACATTTTGTCGACCTCAAAATGTCATAAAAAACGTCATAGTATAGTATGGCGTTTTTTTCGGGCAAAAAAAGTCAAAAATTTTTTCGACCTCAAAATGTCATAAAAAACGTCATAGTATAGTAAGGCGTCAAAATGGGCCAAAAAAAGTCAAAAAAAATTTTGACCTCAAAATGTCATAAAAAACATCATAGTATAGTAAGGCGTCAAAATGGGCTAAAAAAAGTCATTTTTCAAAACTTTCTCAAAATGTCATGAAAATGGTCATAGTATAGTAAGGCGTCAAAATGGGTTAAAAAAAAAGTCATTTTTCAAAACCTTCTCAAAATTTCATAAAAAACGTCATAGTATAGTAAGGCGTCAAATGGGCCAAAAAAAGTCAAAAATTTTTTTGGCCTCAAAATGTTATAAAAATGGTCATAGTATAGTACCACAAAAAAGGGGGGTCCAAACCACTCCTACGGCCCTGAAACGTGCTCCTAGACACTTTCTGGGGGAACACTTTTGGCCTCTCACACTTTGGCTCCGTACACTCAACAACTCTAAACACTGACTTCAGCTTGACAAAAAGGGGGGTCCAAACCACTCCCTAGGCTCTGAAACATGCTCCAAAACACTTTCTGGGGGAACATTTTTGGCCTGTCATAGGCAAATTTTCACTCTCCCAATTCACTTATAGGGCGGAACTTCAAATGCTCATAACTCCGGAACCCTAAGTCCTAGAGAATCAAGGGTGGTACCGTTGGACTCGGGGTACACACAAATGGGAGGATAGGACAAGGTCCCATGTCTCTATCTTGCTCCCCTGAGGATTGGTCAAAAATGTCACGTCCTCAAAATGTCATAAAAATGGTCACAGTATAGTAAGACGTCAATATATGCCAAAAAAAAGTAAAGTCGTTCCAGGCACTTGGTAACAACAGGCGTGAGTGCAACTGGGTGGTAGTCAGTGAGGCAGGCTGTGCATGATTTTTTTGGTTTGCAGATGATGGTGGATGATGTCAGACAGGCAGGGATCAAAGTCTGTGACAGAGACAGGTTGAAAATTTTTGTGAAGACCTCAGAGAGCTGGTCAGTTACCCATAGTACTTTACCAGGAACACCATCAGGCCCAGCTGCTTTCCTGGGGTTCACCCTGCTGAACATCCATGCAACATCCTTCACAGTCAGTGGTTTGGAGCAATTACTGCTTTGCTTCAGTGTTTCATGTTACGATAGCTTATACCCTTGCATCAATCTGCATTCACCATGTGGGATTAGCAAAACTATCCAAACCACACTGACGTGTGGTGTTGATAAACTTAGCTAGACTAGCCGATATAGCTAACAGAGCTAACTAGCTAAATAGTGATTAACGTTAATGCTCACTTGATTTAGCAGATTACACAGTTTGGCAGATTCAGCCAGGTACAATAAGTCAACAAATAGGTTAGCCAGCAAACGTGAGTTTAGAACTGTGGACTTGTAACGTTACTTTAAGCGTTAGCTTAATGTTACCTGCGCTGCTGCTGCCAGCTCCTCTTGTTGTGACAGACATGTTCCAGCCTCAGAATGTCTAACGGACCGCGCTGCCTGATGGGAAATGTTCAAATATTGAGGGAAAGTGTATATGAGTCATAACCAAAAGCAGAAATGTGCAGTCTCTGCTGTCGTTGCCTGTGCTGGCTGAAAGTGGTGCTGCATTCAGGGACACAACGAATATTTCTAAAGTATGTAAATTCTACTCTCAAAGAAAGACAGTGTGATGTTTACATGTTGTAGATTTGTTGCATCTTTCCTCTGCGCTGTAGAAGTGACTTTTTAAATTTCTCACAACATGGGAAGACATCAATTGACGCACATACAAGCTGTAGCTACTAATACAAAGTGTCACACAATGATCACATTAACACACATTATGGGACTTTTGACATCGCTGATTATATATAGTACAAAGGACACAATTATTCTACAGAATATGGTAACTGTCATACACCTGGCAACGCTGCTAACTGCTCTCTGAACACAGAGACATATAAACATGTCGAACTGCCTTGTGGGAGATTGAAGTTTTCTGGCGGGCCCATCCATTCATTCATAAATGCGGGATATACATTCAAATGTAGGCGGTGAACTTGGAGGTTTCATTTCTGTGAGCTGTTAAAATGCCTGGTTTGGCCAGTATATTAAGAGAGCACAGTTCTCTGACTGCAAAAGAAAAATCTACTACAAAGGAAGGTTAGATGCAATTCATGTCGGGGATGCCTCCCACCCAGCTCTACTGCAGTGTGGACTCGGCGTCTGTCTCGCTCTGGTCTCTGAGTGTCCAGCTTCGTCCTGTGGATGAGTCCTGTGAGTCCGGTGCAAATCTCTACACTTTTTTTTATTTTGGAGACATGAAAAATGTAATGATGACTGTAGCTGTGATTGGATGGTCTGTTACCACGGTAACGCCCCCCACTGTTTTAAAGTTCTTCTCTCCGCTTCTTTTAGCCTCATTACAGGAAGTTACTGCTTTCTTCGCTGATTAGTTTGACGGCCCAGAGTCCAGATCCTCAGTTCTACTTCCTGTGACTGAGGCACACCTGTACTGAGGCAAGACAGGTGAGCTTCTGCTCAGTAAACTGAGCTGTGACAGGCAAAAGGAGGAAGCTGCTGCTTAACATCAAACCAATTAGCAGTAAGTGGGTGGATTAGAGGCAGCAGCTGATCTGCTGCTAATGGGATCAGAGCTGATCGGGGTTTTGGATGATGTGTCGCAGCTCACTCTCACTCACACCTCGACGCTTCCTTCTGCAGGAAAATATCAGAGCAAAGAGCCAACCGCTGAGCCCGCCTGACCCGTTTTATGAGAATATTTGGTTGTGATTTGATGGCAGACCCCTCTGCCCCCCCGCAGTATGGACTGTCCTGACCTGCAGCGCGGCATTATGGGTCTGAAACCAGGAGTTGCGCTCAAGTTACGTTCAGCTGCCTCTTTCTGGAACGGATTAAAACTCTGAAACCGACAGATTCTCAAACGAAACTCACCTGAGAAAACGGCTTTCCTCTTGATACCTGACGCGTAGTGACTGTTGATTTCAGCAGACTGTGCCAGTCACACTGAGACGTTAAAATGCCGTTCATGCCGGTGAAGTTCACCCTGCAGAAGCGGGTGAAGCTGGCTCAGGGTCTGTGGATGCTCTACTGGCTCTCAGTCATCGTGGGGATTCTGATCTTCAGCCTTGGCATCTTCTTTAAGATCGAACTGCGGAAGAGAAGCGAGATGATGGACAACAACGAGAGCCATTTAGTGCCCAACCTGCTGATCTTGGTGGGCATGTTGGCCTGTGGGGTCAACGCCTTCGGGGGAAAGGTGTGCCACGACTCTCTCGACCCAGTCAAGTTTGCGAAGTGGAAGCCGATGCTGAAGCCGTACCTGCTGCTGTGCTGCGGCTTCAACGCGCTGCTGCTGCTGACGGTGCTGCTGTGCTTCCTCATGCAGTTTGCCATGTACCTGACGCTGGCCGAGGGCCTGAAGAACAGCATCAAGTTTTATAAGGACACGGACACACCAGGACGCTGCTTCATGAAGAGGACGCTGGACATGACACAGATCGAGTTTCACTGCTGCGGTAACAACAACTTCAGGGACTGGTTTGAGGTGCAGTGGATCAGCAATCGCTACCTGGACATGAGCAACGACGAGGTCAAAGAGTGAGTATGCACCGAACACTGCAGCCGTCAGTCAGTCACAGCTGAAACCGGCCGATCAGCAGATCGTTTCCATAATCAATTCAATGTCAGAATTATTTATCAGCTGCAAACTGCCTCCAGCCTCTGCTGTCACTTTCTGTTTCAGAGGACGTCGCCTCTGACGTGACTCACTGAAAAATAACCCACAGCTTTTATTTTGTAAATCAGTGATGAACGTAATGATTAGCTGCAGCCCAAGAATAATGAATCTGTAGGTCTCGCTCACGTCTTCTCAGTTTACAAAAACATGAAGAGATTGGAGTCTGTCAGATAATCCTACTGACACGCTGCTGAGCAGCAGCTGATCCGTTGTTTTACCGGGGCTTTTTCTGGGTCTCTGTAAACTGAACTCTGGCCTCTGATCAGGAGGTCTCACTGAGTTTTGTCTCTCTGGGTCATTGAAAGCACAAACCAGGATCATCTCTAAGCTTCCTCGCCACATTTCAAGGAAGAGAAAAGCCTGATTTAAACCTTCAACATTTCCTCATCAGGTCATATTATCATCATCACAGTCTGCGTGTCCTTCAGCTGATTCCCGCCTCAGCTAAACCTTCGTTGCTCACAGAGACAGTTTTGTTAAAAAGGGTCAGTGGAGGATAAATGAGGGAATTACGCAGGTAAAAGTTACCGTGCAGGAGGTCGATGTATCGGCTTCTCCTCTCTAAGTCTATAATCTGTCAGGATCTGATTTCCACCCTGCTGCAGCTTACACGCCCATGAACATGACAAGGTTAAACCAAACCACACGACTGAGGGAGCGTTGGATTCTCTTACCAGGTGAACCACGGCTTAAACTCTGAAAACTCTCTGAGACATTGTAGTTAAACTTACAGCAGAAGTTACACGTGATAAACAGCAGCTCAGAGATGTAAGAGGAAACAGAAGCATGAGTCGGCAGCACTGAAGCGTGTTGTGGATCCATGTTTGCGTGTTTCCATGTTGTGTTTCTGTGTTAATGCGTTTAAGAGATATTACTCCTTCTCTGAGATGATTATTTCTCATGATCCCATTTTAACCTCCTGTCAGCCACAGGCGCTGCCCACTGCAACTGTCAATCACGTTCTGGCCCGTCCCCTCAGAGGAGAAGCCAGGAACAAAGTGTCCCAACATCAAACGTCCTTTTGTTAAAAAAAAGATTAATTCAGTTTTAATATTTAAAAAGATGATGTTTGCCTGTGTCTCTGAAATGTGTGAATCTGCTTCCTGCTCTCCAGAGGATGAACCAGGGCTGTGAGTACCTGAATGAAGAAACAAAGGGAGCTTTCAGGCAGATTATCAGCTGATCTTCCTCTTCCTTCGTCCCCACATTAAAGGATGTACAGGGTTCTATCCCAGGGCCCATGGTACTGTCATCTGTTGTTCTCAGCAGAACAAACCTTTGACCTGCTGCAGCTTTGATGTTGTTCAGTCCTGTTTAAAAGATGGTTTGTTTGTTTGTTTGTCAACAGCATAAATTCACTTCAAGGCAAAACCATGTAGAGATAAGTTGATTTCTGATTTTCAGGATTTGACTGAAATGAACCGATTTTGCAGCTTTTAATGCAAAACAAAAGCTTTGACCTGGTGTTTGCTCCAAATCACTAATCAATAATCAATCTGTAATCAATCAATAAATAACAGGATTTTTTCTGATGGTGGCAGGAAGCAAAAGGTCAGAGGATCGAGGAACTTTCTGACGGAGCCTCAGTCTGAGGCGAGTGTTGTTACTTTAAAGAGGCAGCGTGTAAGGCTTACAGTCAGATCAAACCGAGGCCCTCAGACATCCACCCACCCAGCAGTGTGTCTGACCTCTGATCTCCCTGCAGAGTCCAGGAAACAGTCATTTTGACTCTGTTGTCTCTGTTCTGCAGTCGTGTCCTCAGTAACGTGGAAGGGAAGTACCTGATGGACAGTGTCCCGTTCAGCTGCTGTAACCCTGGGTCCCCTCGGCCCTGCATCCAGCATCACCTGACCAATAACTCCGCCCACTACGACTACGACCACCGCACTGAGGAGCTGAACATCTGGATCCGGGGCTGCCGTGAGGCCCTCTTCTCCTACTACAGCGGCATGATGAACAGCATTGGAGTGCTCATCATCGCCACCATCATCCTGGAGGTAAGAATGCACCCACAACCAGCCTCAGCCAATCAGCATCCTGATCCTGGTCTTTCTCTCAGAGTCAGGTGCCGCTCTGAGGTCTGTGGCAGCTGGTTAGCTTAGCTTATCATACAGACTGGAAGCAGCACTAACCTGCTGTATCAGGTTTGTTTAATCTGAGGTGTCGATGGCTCAGATACAGTCCAACACACTGACCCCGGTAAAACCACAAAGCAGAGGAATCAGTCACTGGAAGCTCAGTGACTGATTCCTCTCTGCTGCTTTGGTTCTAAATATTTGTTTTGCTAAAATCATTTTTCTTCTGTCGGAAAATTTGGTGGAAACTTGGGACTTAATGCGCTGCTCACCTGCTGATGGTTTGAGTATGTAGTGAATTAGTTCAGGACTTTCTCCTGAAGGAGAACGTAGGATTAGCTCTTCTCTTAATCTTCTAATTAAGTCTTAATTAACCGAAGCGACCTGAAATGCACCAGGTTAACAGTGTAATTGGTTAGCAAGTGATTAGCGTTAGTGCTAAAGGAGCTGATGTTTGTTCTCAGAGACGACAACTGCTGCTGCACGAAACACCAAACCAGGTGCAGCTCCTCAGTCTGCACCAGACTCCATGAGGAAAAACACCAAAAAAATATTTTAGCAGCTTTGAATCATAACTCAGTGAAATCTGAGTGTTGGGGTTATAGGGGTGAGGGTTATGGGGGTGAGGGTGAGGGTTATAGGGGTGAGGGTGAGGGTTATGGGGCTGAGGTTGAGGGTTATAGGTGTGAGGTTGAAGGTTATGGGGTGAGGGTTATAGGGGTGAGGGTTGGGGTTCTGGGGGTGAGGATATGTTCCCTGTATGGAGCTGTTGCTCAGATGTGCAGGTGCCGACCTGCCGTCTGTGGTTAGCAGTGTTAGTGTGGCGCTCAGGTGTAGGATTAGCTGATGGTTGACTCAGGACTCGAACATGGATCGGTTCCTGAGGTTGCAGTGTCTTAAGCTGCCGAGCGGTGGTCAGGCTCACTGAGGATCAAAAACTATTCTGGGGGGGTTAATCTGCCTGCAGCAGCAACAGGTTGCATTCTGGGAAGGTGAGGATGAGGGATGGTTCCTGAGAGTGAGGAGCGATTCAGTATCTGGGTCAAAACAACAAGTTTGACCTGAAGTGTGACGACAGGCAGCGGATTTAAAACCAACATCCTGAACTCAATCACTCAGACCTCTGACTGGAGAACATCACTGCTGCTGCTCTCAAAGACCTGAAGGAGCTACCCCTGGTTTGGGAGAGCCCTCTGATTGGCTGTTCTTTGCGTTAGGTTGGTTCTGACACAGGAAGATGACGTTCTCATTCTTAATCCGACAAATTTCTGATTGGTCGACTGTTTGTCCAGCTGCAGAAACAGCTGGGTTGAGGTCGGTGGACGAACCTGCCGCTCGTGATGACAGGAATCAACGGTTCTGTGCAGCGCACAAACCAAACAGCACATGTATGTACAGCAGCAAACGACCCGGACATTTCACGTGACTTGTGTCTGAATGTGAATGTTAAATTTTGCGTCACATCTCTGGATTTAAAGCTGTGAGACGATGACAGCTAACGTGGCTGTGATTACCACAGATGGGTCTGCTATGCTGTGTGGTGCTGATGGTGTAAGGGGGCTGTGTTTGGGGGGATTGAATCGTTTACCCCATTATGCCATGTTTTTTTACACTGTAAAAAAAATAGTAAAATGTTAATCATTAAAAAAAAAGCAGTGAAAAGATTAAACGTGAAGTTTCTCACCTCAGCTGTTGGATCATCATCAGCTGGAGCCAATGACGGAGGCTGAGCTCATTTCTGTTATTACTACGAAATGAACAACAAAGGAATCGATCTCACAAAGTGCCGACTTCCCTGACTCCCTGAAGTAACTTCTGACCTCCACGACTCACTGTTTACAGGATGTGGACTGTTCTGTCCACTGTACAACAAGGACACAAGGTCGCACAAGCACAACACAACACAACGAGAACATTTAGACTTAGCCACAAAGGGGTTTGGGGGACGAGTGAGGTGCTGATGTCTGACGCTAGGAACCCCACATCTGAAAAGGCGGCACTGGTCCCTTTGAATGGACCAATCAGCAGCAGATGCTTCTGGTCAATAGGGTGGAGACACCAGCATCTCAGAGATGGAGTTTATTGGTGGAGACACCAGTAAACTCCATCTCTGAGATGCTGACGGAGGCACACACTCGCTCAAACACAGCTGGACATTGTGATTCAGAGCTCAGGCGACAGGTGACTGTGCACTGTGATGATGTCATGTCATGTGATATCCTGTGTATACGTGCATGTTCTGAACTTGTGTGTGTGTCAGTCGGCTGACATGGCGGGGTTGAAGTACCTGAGCACGGCTCTGGAGACGATGACAGACCCAGAAAACCCTGAGTGTGAGAGCGAAGGCTGGCTCCTGGAGAAAGGCGTGAAGGAGACGTTCACCGAGCTGCTCGCCAAGCTGAAGACACTGGGGAAGACCAACCAGGTGGAGGAGGGCGGGAGCACGCCGGAGGCCACCACCTGAGAGCCCCGGCCACAACAAAGGACTGAGGTCTCCCCATCTCCCTCTCAACTGCCGCCTCTCCCCCAGAAAACAGGGAGCAAGAGAGGGGAGGTCTTCTCCATGCTATGTACATACGCCATCATACATGTATTGAAATGCTAAAACATGAATATTACACACACACATTCAAAGTGAACAAGTCATTTAAATTTACTGTGAATGTCCATGTTTTCCATTTTGTAAATATGTTGAACAGAGTTTATTTTTAACCCAGAGGAACAGGAACCTGCTGCTGGAAATAAAACGTCCGGGTTTCAGATCAAATTCAGATTTAAAATTTAATTCTCCCGCCTCCTCATAGCACTTCCTGTCAGGTGGTGGACAGACCGTCAGACACCGTCAGGCTGACAGAATCGACGCCAGTCTTCACCTGAGCCCGAACACTGATCAGCTGATTTCAGCTCATCACACACATCCAGTGTTTGAGATGGTTAGAAACTGCTGCAGTTCCTCAGTTTGTCCAGCAGAGTGTGCAAAGCTTACAAAACATTTTTAATTTGAGAGATTTTTGCCAAACTTGTGTCTCAGTGTCGGGCTCTGGTCTTTACTGTCGTCGTCTGACCTCTGACATGGTTGTTTGGCATGGAAACAGACGGCTAGAAAACCTCGGAGTGCTCCGTGCTGCCATCACTGGTCAGGAGGGGGTACTGCAACAAATACTTCAACAGTTGCAGTACACCCCCCGACCAGCAGGACGTAAATACAGAGGTAAAGGTATATACAGTGAGGACGATTCATGGAGTTTCTCAAATTTCACTTTGTCTTTTTGATTAAAAATGTTTAGATTTTATGCTAAACACACAACTTCTCTCATGTTGTGTTTTTGAGGTTTGTTAATAACTTGCTCTTTGTGAAAGATCACACCTTCAGTTATGTCAGTCGAAGGAGCGAGAGCATTTATTTATGCTAACACCTATTGGGGCATGACCAAGCCTGGCAGACTGAGCTCAGGGTGAACCCGTCCCACCGTAGCTGTCTGGTTCCCTGTCAGACTGAAAGTTTTTTTACTGTGAAGTTGTAGCCAAACCAACACACATGCTTTGATGAACAGCTCCACCTTCATCAAACTGCACATTAACATTGGTCTTACCTCAGTTTGACAGACAGGAAGCTGCATCAGTGTGCAGAGTGTGAGTGGATCTGGTCTGGGTTCAGGTTTCACAGAGGTGAAGTCGGATCAGCTGTGTAGAGATACAGAATCAGATTCTAATATTTGTATGTTTCTGTTTTTCCTTTGTAACATGGAGTTGTGATGTTTTCAGCCAGTTGTTGTGGGTTGGATGGAGCTCGTAGCTGCTCCACTGTGTCTGATAAAACCTATAAACAGATTGTGACTGACACCAAACTGTCTGACTCCTCCTTTATGAAACGCATCAACACATCAACCGTGTTTCAGTACAAACACGTGTGTACGCAGAAGATTCTCCCATAAACCTGGAAACAACCAATATATAACCAATACATGCATCACAGTTCACTGAGACACAATCAGCTGCAGTCCTGTCAGAGTATCAGAGGACAAGGAGCAGTTTGTAAACCACACTGTAAAACACACCCTGAGTGTGTGTCCTTGCTTCCCTCCTGAGACGTGTTTCACAGTGTCTTACAGTGTTTCACAGTGTTTTACAGTGTGTTTCACAGTGTTTGTGTTTTACAGTGTTTCACAGTGTTTGTGTTTTACAGTGTTTCACAGTGTTTGTGTTTTACAGTGTTTCACAGTGTTTGTGTTTTACAGTGTTTCACAGTGTTTGTGTTTTACAGTGTTTCACAGTGTTTGTGTTTTACAGTGTTTCAGTGTTTCTGTTTTAGTGTGTTTCACAGTGTGTTTCACAGTGTGTTTTACAGTGTTTCACAGTTTGTGTTTTACAGTGTTTCACAGTGTTTGTTTTTTACAGTGTTTCACAGTGTGTTTCACAGTGTTTCAGTTTTAGTGTGTTTCACAGTGTGTTTTACAGTGTTTCACAGTGTGTTTCACAGTGTTTCACAGTGTTTGTTTTACAGTGTTTCACAGTGTTTGTGTTTCACAGTGTGTTTTACAGTGTTTGTGTTTTACAGTGTTTCACAGTGTGTTGCACAGTGTTTGTGTTTCACAGTGTGTTTTACAGTTTGTGTTTTACAGTGTTTGTTTTACAGTGCACTGTTTTGAGCAGATAAACAGTGCTCAGTTTTACCTGTGCTGATGTCAGCCGAGGGCTGAGGACAGTTTTAGGGGTCCTTTTAAACCTCCTCATCCAGCAGGACGATGCATTGTGGGTCGGAGGGCAAGGCTGATAAATCACTGACAGTCTGGGAAATGTCTCTCAGCGTGCTCATGGACAGAGGTTCAGTCCAGATCTTCATCCATCACCTGTTGGGTGTTAGGACGTTGTCCCTCCAGCGTGTGAGTGAAGGACACAGTGTCCAACTGCTGCAACGTCTGACACCGTCCACACTATTTGTTCATTATTTTCATGTTACTCCAACACGGTGTCCAGTCATCAGGTGACTTCACATGTCTTTTCAACAGTGTTTCACAGTGTGTTGCAGCTTTGTGTTTGTGTTTCACAGTGTGTTTTACACATGCAGCATATAGAACATGATACACACAGGAAGTGGACGATGTTAGAGGGACAGGATTCAGATCCCAGAACAGTTAGTGGATCCTGTCCTCAGCAGGTTACAGCTGTGATAGGAAACAGAGCACAGGAGCAAACAGCTGTGATGGTTGGACATTATTTACATCACAGTCTGCAGAGAATATGAATCCAACATGGATCTGAAGCAGAGTGGGACATTAAACACAGTCATGTGTTAGAGACGGAGCCAGGACCACAGACAGAGACACCTGCAGACAGGTACAGAGACAGAGAGACCAGAGAGAGACAGGCACAGGACACAGGACAGAGAGCTAAATGTGAAACTCTGCTGTGGACAGGAGAACGGCAGCTTTAAGGCCCGAGACACAGGAACTGGACCGCAGGCTTCAGGGGTGGGGGGGTGATGGGGAAGGTGATGTGGGGGGGGTGATGGGGTGATGGGGGGGCTCTTTAGGGTTAGGGTTAGCCTAACCCACCGATGTCCACAGGTGATGCTTTTATTTTGGTGAAAGCTGGTCCATCAGGGAGGAAAAGCTGTGGACATCGGACTTGATGCTCCTTTATGTTTGGTCCAATCAATGAACAGCCTCCAACATTACCAGGCACAGGCACCGACCTGGACAGACACATATTCTGTGGTGGGACACGAGATTCCTCCAAGTCTTTAGCCTGTCAGACAGACGTCCATGTGAGCCCACACTGGTTGCACATCAGCAAAGACGTTACCTCAGACAGAGATGTCCAAATGTTACCTCAGACAGAGACGTCTAGACGTTACCTCGGACAGAGACTAGTAAACTCATCTTTGACATTAACAGATTTTTAAGCATTTCTGTCCAATTGTCCTCTCAGATGGACGTCCATCTGACTCACAGTTTGCTCTTAATGCCCCAGAATTTAGGACACAGCTGCTCAGAGACTTTGGCAAACTGTTTCAGCAATGAATGTCCTCTCAGACAGACGCTGGTTTGAGTCCAAATTCAATGTAAATCGTCCCATCCGTACTTTTTGAAACCAGATTTAATTCACTGGAATCCAGTGTTTGTACTGGAAATCTCTGACATCATTAGATCAAGACAGTGTCTGAACCTTTGAACATTTTTGTCCAAATGTCTCAGATTAAGTCTCATGTACTTTGTGGAAACAGCTGGTTTGTGTTTCTACCTACTGAGACGCATCAGATTCTTTGTCTTTCTTAATAAACTGATTAGGAGGCTTTAACTTTGAAAGACTGGACATCTGTCAGTGCTGGAGTCTTTTCCTGTGTGCTGCTGCTGATGATGACGACGATGTTAAATGATGAAGGTGGCGGTGAAGTTGCTACGGTAATGAGGGCAGTTAGGCCAGGCGTGGTCACCTAGACGCTCTCGTTTTTTTTTTTTTTTTTAAACTTGTGAATCACATTTAAATACCATTTATATTTATATATTACAACATTGTTCCAAATTCATAAATAAGTAGTGCAGTTTCCCCTTCGTCCTCCACTGACGCCGTCACTCTGCTGCTAAAATGAGAAACCCAAACGTTAGACGCTGCAGATCGGTCGTCATCACACC
The DNA here is from genome assembly GCA_016801885.1 of Toxotes chatareus. Classification (NCBI taxonomy): domain Eukaryota; kingdom Metazoa; phylum Chordata; class Actinopteri; family Toxotidae; genus Toxotes; species Toxotes chatareus. The sequence goes on along the minus strand of CM028904.1, from coordinate 20,956,985 downwards.
CAGATGGAAAAACTACAAATATGTCCGACTAGCTGCAGAATATAATCTTCATGCATACTTTAATGTGGAGGAACGCCGGCCCCGAACTATCGGCTCGCCTGCTCAGATTTCACATTTTAACCTTTTAAAACCATCAACTATCAAAGCTATAACACAGTTAACCAATCAGAACACTGTGCCAATAAGAACTTCAGCCAATCGAAATCACTGAGGGACGAACTGGGCGGGGACGTTCCAGAGAAAAATGAAGAGAAGGAAACAAAACATGGAGACGAGTGAAGGAATCACTGCTCTGAACTGTGACAGGACCAGATCAGATCGGATCGATCGGATCAGAATCAGCTGATTGTTGTTGTTATTCAGGAAAGCAGAGAAGAATCTGAGAAAACAAATCCCAGAGAGAGAGAGAGAACAGCTGATCAACAGGAAACTTTTCTGAAAGTTAAATTCAAGAGAATTTTGATTCTGACTCTAAACTAAAAGATCGAGGACCAAGTGAATAAACAAGAAAACCAAAAACCGGAACAAATCAGGATTCAGAGGAGAAGCAGTCAGAACTCTGAGGCTGGAGTGGGTTCTGCAGGATCCACACTGAGCTCTGAGCTCTGACCAATCACAGCACAGTGTCCAGCATCAGCTCCATCTGCAGCTTTCACTGCTGCTGTCAATCTTTTCTGTACAGACTCAGTTTCCCATGATGCTCTGCATGCAGACAGAGGTCCCGGGGCTGATGGAAAACCTGGCAGCGGGTGGGCGTGGCCTGAAACCGAAGAGTAGCCGACTCGGATTCCTAGCAGCTCCCGCTTATTCCCCAGGTGGTTGATGGGAAATGCAGCATGGAGAGGTCAGAATGCAGGAGAACAGCGTCCTAACAGGTGAAGGACAGGTGTGTGTGGGGGGGTTGGGGGTGGGGCGGGGCGGGGCAGGCGCAGGGGCAGGGGGGCGGGTGAGGGGGTAACACTTTAAATCTAATTCCATCCTGAAGAGCAAATTAGCTGAAGGTCAGTTACAGCCATATATGGATGCGACCATACGTGAAGATCACGCCGCCATGTGACCATATATGGATATCCTGCTGCTATCTACACCAGAGAGGACTCAACCAGTTCCAGTTCTCAAAACGTGGACAACCAAACAGCCACAAGTAGCCCAGAACCTGTCCCCAACTGGTCCAGAACTTTTCCAAATTAGAACTTTTCCAGAACTGGTTCCAAACCAGTCCAGAACCAGTCAATGCTGATTCAGAACCAACTCAGAACAGGTTCAGATGCAGTCCAAACCCAATCCAGAGCCAGGTGACGTCACTCGGAGTCAGACTCCAGAGGGGCAGTTTCATCTAAGACGACTCTCTTCCGGCGCTTGGCGGCGGCGGCGCGGGCCCGATGCTCCTCCTCCATGTGTGCCTTCTTGTGGCGGGAGAAGCTGGACGAGTGCATGAAGGTCTTGTTGCAGGCGGTGCAGGTGTAGGTCTTGGTCTTAGCGGCAGGGAGTCCGGTGTTAGCGTGAAGCTGCTTCTGGTGCTGCTGCAGTTTCCCTCGCCCACCGCCATCCCCCACCCTGTGGGTCTGCTGGTGCCGCGCCAAGCTAGAGGCGTGGCTGAACTGCTTCCCACACTGGCTGCAGCTGTGGCGACCGGCTGCTGCTCCCCCCCCCCCACCTCCCTCCTCCTCCTCAGAGGCAGTCGAACCCCGCTTGCTGGCCCGGCATCCCCGGCGGCGGCGGTTCTTTTTACAAAGGGTGTAGAAGTTAGGTTTGTCACGGGAGCAGAGCTTGAGTCGGATCTTGAGATCGGACGAGGTCTCACCCAGGTTCTCCTTACCGGGCGTGTAGCTGTCCAGCAGCTCTTTGACGTGGGTCACCTGGTGTTTGGACAGCTGCGTGGACGTCCTGAAGCTCATGTCGCACTGCGGGCAGGCGTAGAACTTATCACCTCCCTGACTCTGAATGATGGCGGCCGCCACATGCTGCTGCCTCTGCTGCTGCCTCTTGGTCTTCTTGTTCTTGCCACCAGCCTTCAGCGAGTGGCGCAGGGCGGCCACGTTGGGGCTCAGAGCGGCGTCCTTGGGAATTCCTTTGCCCTTCTTGTGGATGAGGCGGTGGCGTGACAGGCTGGAGCTGTGGTTGAACTCCTTCCCGCAGATGTTGCAGGGGTGGATCCGCCGCTTCCCATGCAGTCGCAGGTGACTCCCCAGCATCCTGACAGGTAAACAAACAAACTAACATCAGTTCGCTGAAACTAACCTTCGAAGTGATTATTGAATATGTGCAGATTATTTCCTCCAGTCAGCAGATTAATCGACTCATCGTTGAGTCTATGAACTGTCCGAAAATGGAAAAATGCTTGTGACAGAGTGAGAGTGTGTGTGTGTGTATGTGTGTGTCTGTGTACTCAGATTATGTAACAAATGACATGTCAATCCAAATCTTTAGTTTATCTAATGAAATTCTGTGAGAACATTTCACAGCAAGGAAAACAAACGGTCTCCAGCTGGTAACGTGAGGCTCAGAGCTCACCTGTGGCGGCAGCCAACCAGGACTCCCCTGACATTCACACAAACTCCACATCTAAACAGAACATTAGTGAACTGATGTTCGTCACATCGCGTCTGATTTTAGGCTGATCCTGATTAAACGTTTCTGATCTTAAATCCTCAGAGTTTAGCTGGAGAGTGTGAGTCCTGAAACTGGTCTGGGATCAGCTGATGGTTTATTAGAGAAGACGTCTCACTCCGTGGGGCTGAACTGTGGAGTGGAGACTTTACGGATCAGAGTCCGGACCTTCAGGGTTCGGATCATGTGACTGTACAGATATAATCTATGTTTAGGTTCAGGATAAACATCAGATCAGACTCTGTATCAGCAGAGACAGAACTAACAGACTGTGGATGGGGGGGGCCACTGAAACCCGATCAGGTGAACAGTGAACACTGACCTGCTTCCTTTGAAGCTCATCCCGCAGTGGGGGCAGGTGTAGCGTGCATCCTGATGCGTTGGCTCCAGCGCCCGTTTGGTGGGCAGGGGTGTCCCGGCGCTCTTTCCGATGTGCGTCTGCTGGTGGCGGTACAGGCTGGAGGCGTGGCTGTAACTTTTCCCGCAGTAGCTGCAGCGGTACTGCCGGTCGTCAGGCTCGAAGTCGGCCTGGTCCGAGTCAGCCTCGCCATCTAGCTGGCTGCTCCCTGCCTCCACCAGCACCTCCTGCTCCTCCTCGGTGTCCTCGTCCTCCTCGTCAGAGTCCGTCTTTATCTCCACGCTCTGCTCCGTCACCTCACAGGGGTACACCTCCTCGTACGGAGCGAAGAAGGCCTCGTCCGTCTCGATCTTCAGCTGGTCGGCCGTCAGATCCGACGGGTCGTCTGAGTCCTTCTTCACGCAGGAGATGGTGAACTTGGAGCCGACTTCGGCCCACTTTACCACATACTCGATGGGCTGCGTGTCCAGCTCCACTGTGATAAAGTCCGCACCCAAGGCGTCCGACTCCGACACTGCCAGCTCCGTCTCCGAGTCCTCCATTCTGAACCCAGGTGGAGGAGGAAGAGCTTGAGAAGAGCAGCCACAGGTCTGAGGGGGGAGGAGGGGAGGAGAGAGGAGCAGGACGGAGAGGTCAGCATGTGGGACAGCACATCCTGGAAAGCTAAAGACCTGGGACCAGAGACCAGTGAAGACTGTGCTGACAGTTCAGGGTAATCAATGCTGATATGAATATCAAATTAGTTCTCAATTAAACTGTTTTATATGAACTTTATTTTAATATGAATTAACAGTGATGGAAAGTAAAAAAGTGTTTCAGTCTGTGCTTCACACCTGTGCTGCAGCACATTCCCGCTTCCACAGGACCAATAACTGCATCTGACTGATCTGATGCTGCGACAGACTCACAACCACCGTCCCACATATTCTCAGGGACGGTACAAAACCATTCATATGATTAATCGATGAGTTAATTCACAGGAAGTGAATCAATAACAATGTTGAATTCCTCAGCGTGAGGATTCATTCTTTTCTTTGTTTACCTCAGAGTGTCTGGATCTGAGCTGACTAACTAGCTAGCTAACTAACTAAATCTAGTTTGTGACATTAAACGATGAAGGTCTGTATGAAGTTATCGATCGGTGTCTGCAGGCTTGTCATTGGACACCAATGATGACCCAGAAAACAAATGCATCACTGTCACTGCTGCAGACCAACACTCTGTGACGTCACTGTACATGATAAACACAGGTGACCTCTGACGTCTGTCAGACACAACAGCCGCCTACGGAAGATGTAACATTTATAAAAGCTTTGAGATACATTAGAAGCAGCAGACTGATGAACCTCCGGCTCCTCTGCGACGCTTTTTATTGTAACCAAGACACAGCGTTTCGCCGAACTACGTTCGGAAATCTGTCATTTTAAATGCATCCCAGTCTACCGGCAGCCCTACATACGTGACAGGCGGGATTTTCCTTCTAAGCCAATTGCTCTCCCGCTCTTCAGTCTAGGGCGCATTAAATAAAAAAGCATTGTCCATTTAACTCTATATATCAACGTAAATGACAGATCACCTCGTTCTTCCCGCTATTCTTTCGCACTAAATACCCCGCAGAGGGCGGTTGCTGCATTCAAGAGGACATTTCTTCCACGTTTACAGCTAATTCATGTCTTATCTGAACGCCGAAATTATAACAAGGTGCCATTATATCAAAATATGTCTTAAATCACAATAAAAATATTTTATATTTGAATTAAAGCGAGGAGGTTTAATATAGTCCATTTTCTGAGCGGAGTTCCGGGGCTCGGCCGGGCTCAGTGTCACTGGTGAGGAAGCAGAGGGGGGATTTTCTCTTCCTTCAACGTTAACTATCAAAGTAAAAGAACAGACCGCGGAATAAACGGCGACAGCCGGATTTGACGGTGAAACGTTTCGGGATTCGGTTACTCACCGATCTTTAACGGCGGCAAAGCGCAGATAATGTTAAATTTTACCGGTGGAGACGGTCACAATAAACAGGAAGCAGGGGACGTGGACACAAAGCATTGTGGGAAAGGATTAAATGGTTCCGAAGAACGGAAGTACGGTGGAGTGACTTTCACAATAAAAGCACTGTAAAATTAAATGGAAAAAGTTTCTATCAAACAGAATAAAAATTTAATTTAAAAAACGTAAACAAACATAGAACAAAAACTTAAATAAATAAATATATAAAAGTGTAAAGTAACACAAATGAAACAAAGCTAAACATAAAAAATAAAGTATCAATAATCTATCACTCCTGGAAAAAAACAAATAAAACCATTTTGTAATGCAGACTAACTCATAGTTAGTGGGGGCGGGGGGGCGGCATATGAACTGTATTAGAAGGAAAAGTACAAGTAAATTTCACTTAAGTTTTTCACTTCTTCAGGAAGGAAATCATAAAATCAGTAAGTGATTAATTATGTTGTATTAAAAATATGAAAGAGTGTTGAGCATCAGAGAAAGATCACTCAGTAACGGCTGTTTTTTTATATCAAATATCAGTCTAAAACTTTGAACTCTACTGTGTTTATGGGGATTTTATTTTGAATTTCGCCGACAGAAGCTGATCTCTACTAATTCTATTCAACTTGACAGAACTGTCCCAGTCTGTCTGTCTGTCTGTAGCTGTCTGTCATCGCTCTCAGTAGATTCTGTTGTTTTTATTGTGCTCGTACACTGAATGTGACCTAAATAAACCAAACTGTTAAACAGTGTTTCACCACAAACTCTCCTCTGCTGTTTTCTGACTGCTGGAGAAGAGGGGAGGAGGGGAGGAGGAGGAGAGGGAGAGAAGGAGAGGGGGAGGGGAGGAGAAGGGAAGATGAGAGAGTGAGGAGACGGGGAAGAGGAGGAGAGGAGACGGGGAGGAGGGGGGTGAGGAGGAGAAGAGGAGGAGGGCGGCAAACCCTCCGGCCTCCTGTGTTTTCCGCAGCAGCGTCACCGTTTTTCTCTTGAATCGACATTTAGCGGACGGAGCTGTGACCGTGTTGGTCCCCGTATTCCCCACAAGATCCAGCGGTGGGTAAATAACTGGACCTGCACCCGCGCGCACACACACACACACGCACGCGCACACACACACACACACACACACACACACACACACCGCGCCGCTCCGCCAGAAACGCGCTCCGTTTCAGGCTTTTACGGCTCAAACCACTGAGATAATGTTCAACTCCAACACTTACGATTCAACCCGGAACGGTCCTGCTTCTCCCGGTTCGTCCTGGATGAGCTCTGGGTCGGTTGTCTGCCGCACCTCTGTCACATCCCAACCGGAGAGCAGCGGCAGCCTGTCGGCTAGCAACTGCTGCTGCGGCACGAAGCGGCTCCGAGCGGAAGGTGGCCGGGCAGAGTGGATGAGCCGCTGCGGCAGAGAGGCGACAAGCGGCACACCGCGCGAATCTTCTCCTGTCTGTGATTGGCTGAGCTCCTACGCAGCCTGCTCGCTGCATCCAATTTCATTGGACGGCCGCAAATTCTGCCTGCAAATGTCGCGAAGTGTCGTGAAGCTTCAGAAACGACAGCGAGCGGCTTCAAATACAGAAGAGCTCGTTGCGGCAGTTTCAGGCGGTTTTCCAGCCCTTTCTGTGACAGGGGTGTCACATCAGGATTTGTTTTATCTTTCGGCGAACACCGTGACTTCTCCTTGAAGACTACCTGAAATAAGCGCCCTCCTTTCGGGGCGTGTTGAACTCCGTTAGGAAATCCAGGAGTTTTAGTTAATCTTGCCTCGAACATCTGCTCTGCGCACAGCTCGCGAGGGCACCTCAAATCCACGCGGTGCTGACAAGTTGCTGGTAAATTCGGCTCGAGAATAATCCACTGCTTACTGATCAAATGTCAGTATCAATATCAGTCATTAACTGTGACGGGGGAAGCAACGAATCAAATCCAAGTTAATCTTCAGTGAGAAAAGGGGCAGAACAACAGAATAATCATATTTTTATGAAAGTGATGAACACATGAATGCATCCAATAATATCATATATTCTTCTGCACAGTGAACTTTTACTTTACGGGTTTGGATCCAGAACATCATTACTGATAAATCTATCAATAATAAATTCACCAATAACAACCCATCAGCAGAGTGCTGATGTTTGTGACTGTGAGGACACAGGCAGAATAAATGAAGAGGAAGATCTGACACTAACCAGGATCATGAGCAAGACTCCAGGTTTCAGTCACACCTGAACACAGGTCATCTGTCTCCCTGTGGGTGTCAGTCAGAGCTGATCAGCTGTAGTGAGTGTGAGTGAGCAGCAGGTGGTACTATGTTTCCACGGTGCTGAATATTTTCAACACATTTCCAAACGGACAGTTTGCAATGAATGCTGGGAAATTACATCTCAATGAAAGTGTTTCACTGATTACATCACTGAGTGTTGGAGTAAAAAAGGAAAGAAATGAAAATCTCTGACATGTTAAACCAACAAAGGTCACAATGAGCAGTGATTCTAACATGAACAGCAGCTACTGACTTATGTCAGTTTCTAATAAGAAGCACAGACTGTGCAACTGACAAGATTCAAGGAGCAGACAGAGCTGAAGCTTCGTTCCATCAGATCTGAACAGCTCGCTGGGTTTGGACACAAAGACGTGAGAAACTAATTCAATTTGTGAGGCAGCCAAAACTCAGTGTGTCCATGAACCAACCCATCCATCTATTCATCCATCCATCTATTCATCCACCCATCCATCCATCCATTCATTCATCCATCTATTCATCCACCCATCCATCCATTCATTCATTCATCCATCCATCTATTCATCCACCCATCCATTCATTCATTCTATACCGCTTGGTCCATCAGAGTCGCAGGGAGCTGGAGCCTATCCCAGCTGACTATGGGTGGGGGGCGGGGTTCACCCTGGACTGGTCACCAGTCAATCACAGGACTGACACACAAAGACAGACACACACACACACCTGAGGTCAGTGCAGAGCAGCCAGTTCACCTGATTGTTAATAGAGCTGCTGTTGATTGGGATTGACTGGGATTGTGGGAGGAACCTGGAGAACCCACGCAGGCTCAGGAGAACATGCAGACTCTGCACAGACGTTTGTTCACTTTGAACCAATAGAAATTTGATCTGATTCAGAATTTAAAATAAATAAAAAAGTAAGTAAAGTAAAAGAAGAAGGCGAGTGATGGACTCAGAGGCAGATCTACAGAGACAGAAGGAGCCAAGACCGGATCCCTGTGGGACACCTCAGTCCACATCAGACCCTCAATCACAGCTGGAGGTGTCCTAACTCACTGTGTGATATCAGCTGCAGTCAACACATATTTTATCATCACGTCCTGTGTGGAATCGTGTGTTAGATCAGCTGCTGACTCTATAAAACAGAGTTCAATATTTATCTTTGACTCTGCAGTGACCCAGAGTCTGACCCCAGATCAGCTCCCAGACACAGCTCCCTGTGAACAGGAAGGAACCTGGACCAGAACCTGGCTCATAGGGGTACCCTCCTGCCAAGGGCCGGGCTGGGTGAAAGGAGGACATGCAGCTCCGGAGCCAGAGACACCTGCAGACAGGTACAGAGAGACCAGAGAGAGACAGGCACAGGACGACGGGACAGAGAGGACACAGAGTTAATGACATGGAATAAAGGATAATAGATGTGAGAGTGGGTCTGAGGAGAGACAGAGAGAAGAGGAGAGGTGTGCAGAGGATCATGGGAAGTCTCCCAGCAGCCTCGGCCTATAGCAGCATCACTAAGGGATGGATCAGTTTCCTGAGCCCGTCCTGCTCTGGGCTTTATCCTGAACTGTCACAGAGTTTAGTCAGAATAACTAAACCTGGAACTACAACTAATTCTAAGCTTTGTCAGACAGAAGGTTTGAATCCTGATTTAAAATCAGAGAGTGTCTCTGCTTCCTGAGCCCAGACTGGTTCCACAGGAGAGGAGCCTGATCGCTGCTGTAGATCTCAGTTCCAGGACAAACTGTCAGGTGGAACATCACCTGTCCTCCGACGACTCACAAATCAGCTCTATCTTCATCATTCCTCACGGGTTTTTCTCAGCTGACCTCCACAGATTCATCTTCACCAACAGAGACAAACAACTGGAGCAAACACAAAACAGCTGATCAAACCCAAAAATCCCCAAAGCACCAAAACTGAAAGCAGCTGAACAACACTGATGATCAGAAACCGAATCTGACAGAGCTGGGAAATCCTGCACTTCTGTTTCTATTCAGAGAGAAATACAAAGTTTATCTCTGAGCCAGAATCAATAACCCACATGAAAATTAAAACACATGAACAAATGAATAAATGTGAAATTAAACTTTTGACTGGCTTCTGTTCATAAACTGAAAACAGCTGTTGAGCAAACCTTCAAAATACCAGAAGAAATGAAACTATAAAAATGTATAATATTAAAACAACAGACAGGAAATAAAAAACAGAATAGAAACAAGAGAAACTCCAAAATAAAAGCCTCTGTGCATACGTGCAAGTCGGGTCACAGCTGAGTCCACTGATCCTCGGCGCTGTGTTTTCCTGATGACCCTGAATGACACATACAAACACAGGCGAGGTCTGGGTTAAAGGTCACAACAGAGCTGAGCTGAACCTGAAGGATCAAAGCTTCAGTCTCGCTTCTCACTCATCCATTCTCTGAGTCAGGGGACGTCTTCAGATGTCTCGTTTTGTCTCAAACTCTGAGATCGGAGCAGAGCTGCAGACATGAAACCTGACTGGGACCTGAGACCTGACTTGGACTTGCACTGATTTACTTGAGACTCGACTGGGACGTCACAGTTTGACTTGGGTTTGTCGGTGGTTCACTTGATGAGACTTGTTCTCTGACTTCAGATTAACGACAGAACTGTCTTGTATGACTCGAGAATTGACTTGGACATGTCAACAAAACTGAGGCATGACTTGAAACCTTGAGACCTGATTGGACACCTCTTGGTTGAAGTGGACTGATAAGGATCTTGGATTTGCTTTGACAGAAACTTGGCATGGACTTGAGACTTGCTGTCTTCATAAGGACATGACTTTCTAACAGTTAGAGATTTGACTTGTTTGTCAAAATAATTGAGACGTGACCTCGGACTGTCTGACCTGTAACTTGTCTTAGTTTACGTGAGACCTGACTAAACTAAGCTGAGACTTGTAGACCTGATGGAGGCTTCGCTGCTTCAGAAACATGGCTGTGATAATAAACTGGTCTGTGGACAGAGTTCAGTGCTTTTACCTTCAGTTGGTTACAGGTGGTCCCAGTGTGAACTGTCCTCGGGTCAGTTAATGATTCTCTGTCACATGCTGTTGTTCCTGGAAACAGACTGTTGGTCACGTGTGGATCATCACTGTGCGTGGAAGATCTTTGACCCTCAGGTTCACCTGAACCCGTGTGATCGACGGCTGCAGGTAAAAAGTCAGTCAGAGTCTCATCGTGTCCAACAGAGAATGTCTCTGTGGTGTCTTTGGTCCTCTTCCTGTGAACAGAACCTGCACTCAGTGACTCCGCTCTGGTCTTTGGGGTCAGTGATGTCATAGTTTGTCTATCAGTGTTGTCCTGGTGGTGGGTGTGGCCTCTTCAGCTGCAGTAAAGTTTATCAGTGATGATTGACATGACAAGCTTACTTAATGAAGAAAAGAGAGCTTTTAAGACAAGGGACAAGACAGAACTCTAGAGGGTACAAAAAGAGCTGAAAAGGAAACTAGGGGAGACAACTATAGGAGAAAGCTGGAGGAAAAACTGGAAAATAATAAAACCAGAGCAGTCTGGAGTGGGATGAGGGAAATAACTGGCTTCAACAGGAAAAACAGAGGCACTGTTGAAGGGAATATGCAGTGGGCCAATGAGTTAAACCAGTTTTTTAATAGGTTTGACACAGCTGCCATCAACAGCAGCTCTATTACCAAGCCACTGCCCCATCCTCCACTCACCAGTTGCAGCCAGCAGGCCCCAACACCTTCTCCCCCTCACTCACCTAATGACTCTCCCACACCTTGTAGCAGTACAGCCACAGTAAGCTTTACTGCTGATCAGGTGAGGAGAGAGTTAGAGAGGCTGCATCCCGGAAAAGCACTTGGACCGGATGGCATAAGCCCTCGGGTACTGAAGGCATGTGGGAGCCAGTTGTGTGGAGTCCTGCAACACCTGTTCAACATGAGTTTGTACCACCAGAAAGTCCCGGAGCTATGGAAAACATCATGCCTGGTCCCAGTTCCAAAGAAAGGATGTTTCTCTGCAGAACTGAAGGACTACAGGCCCATAGCTCTGACCTCCCACATAATGAAGGTCATGGAGAGGCTGGTCTTGAGACACCTGAGGACGCTGGTGTGTGCAGCTCAAGACCCTCTGCAGTTTGCGTAGCAGCCCCATGTAGGGGTGGACGATGCAATTATATATCTTCTACAAAGGGCCTACTTCTCCCTGGACAGACCTAACACCACTGTTCCGATTATGTTCTTCGACTTTTCGTCCGCCTTCAATACCATCCAGCCAAGACTGTTGAAGGAAAAGTTGGAGAGCATGGATGTGGACCCTTCCCTCATGACATGGATCACCAACTATCTGATGGGCAGACCTCAGTTTGTGAGGTTGCAGAGCTGTGTGTCTGACCGTCTGATCAGTAACATCGGGGCCCCCCAGGGCACTGTGCTTTCTCCCTTCCTCCTCACCACCTACACTGCAGATTTTAAGTACTGTTCCGAGGCGTGTCATCTGCAAAAATATTCTGATGACACGGCTATAGTGGGCTGTGAGGAAAGGGGATGGGAAAAGGAGTACAGAGGACTGGTGGATGACTTTGTCAGGTGGTGTGGGGAGAACCATCTACAGCTCAGTGTGGATAAGACAAAGGAGATGGTGGTTGGTTTCAGCTGTAAGAAGGCTAAGCCACTGCCAATTTCCATTGCAGGATCAGATGTGGAGATTGTAACATCATACAAATAGCTCGGTCTTAATTTGGACTACAAGCTGGAGTGGTCCACAAACACCGAGGCGCTCTATCAAAAAGGCCTGAGTCGACTTTATTTCCTTAGAAGGCTCAGGTCCTTCAACGTCTGCAATAAAATGCTCCACATGTTCTACCAGTCGGTAGTGGCCAGTACCATCTTCTTTGCGGTGGTGTGTTGGGGAGCAGGAATCAGAACAAAGGATGCAAACAGACTAAATAAATTCATAAAAAAGGCTGAGTCAGTTGTTGGCACCAGCCTGACTCCATTAGAGGTGGTGATGAGAGACAGAATGCTTGGAAAGATCAGAGCAATTGTGGACAATGTCTCTCACCCCCTTTACAACATCTTGGACAGTCTGAGGAGCTCCCACAGCAACAGACTGCTGCAGTCCAGATGTTCTAAGGAGCGCTACAGCAAGTCCTTTCTACCTGAGACCATCAGACTGTATAATACACATGTAGCCTCCAGAACTGTGCTCTGAATTTTACTGGAATAATTAGAATAATCTCTCTATTTATAACTGTACTGTGTGTTGTGTATGTGTGCTGCTGGGATAAACTAATTTCCCTCTGGGATTAATAAAGTTATCTATGTGTCAGTGTGTTACTGGTTTCACTGGTGGTTAAACTGGTTTGTGTGTGTTTAGACCAGCGTTCTCCACGTTCAGGATGTAACACGGAACATGGACCTGGTTCTGATTCCTGATCTGGTTCTTAGTGAATGTTCTGAACTCAGGTGCTGTGGTTCCTCAGGCAGAACATGGAGCCGTTCTGCTGTGATGAGAGAACGTCAGCTGATGTTCCTGTGGATCTATTGTTACAGGAAACAGGAAGTGGTCAAAACGTCACGTCACTCAAACTGCTGCTGCTCGTCAAACTGGTCGAGCTGGAAACTTCAGGATGAATTCCCCTCACTCTGACTCAGACTGTTCCCTTCAACACAAACCCCAGTCAACTTCCTGTTTGATTCCAGGTAACAGGTCACCTGACAGGAAGCAGCTCTACCTGAGCAATTCAAATCAGTTCACTGAGAGCCAGAGTCTGACCCCAGATGAGCAGAAACAGCTCCCTGTGAACCTGGCTCATATGGGGGACCCTCCTGCTGAGGGCCAGGCTGGGTGAGAGGAGGATGAGGAGGAAGATAGGACAGCTGGGGATGGAGGAGAGGAGGAGAAGGATACGCAGCATATAGAACATGATACACACAAACAGCTGGTTCCACAGCAGAGGATCCGGACAGCTGAAGGCTCAACCTCACATTCTGCTTTCAGAGATTCTGTTGGAACTATCAGCTCTGAGACATGAAGACAGACAGACACAGACAGTCTTCATCCTCCAGACTTCACTTGAGCAAGTTCACTAACGCCAGCAAGTAACAGACGATGCTCGTCACCTGCAGCAGGTTACGGTTTCACACCTGTTTGTCAGTCAGCAGGTCCATGGAGGACCCCGGTGCATGGAGGACTGTCATATTTTAAAGTGGCAGAACCAGGAACAGTTGGACGTCAGAGTCCTGATGTAAAACTGCTGGAGCTCATGCAGGTGCTGCAGCACCTGAACTCTGACACTCTGACAGGAAGTTCACCTGTGACTGAGTGTTTTTAGAACTTTTACAGCAGTGAAAGATCACGGTGATGTCACAGACACAGCGATGATGTCATTATGTTTTATTACTGTAGAGAATCACAGCAGGAGAGAAGTGATGACATCACAGAAGCCCCCCCCCAAAAAAAAAAACACAGCAGAGCTTCAATAAAAAGCACCAATCACTGCTGACAGCAGAGTCATGTGACCTGTCTCCTGACTCCACACAAGGCATTCTGGGAAATGAAATTCTTTCGCTTTGATTTTATAGATTTCAGGAGGTTTTTTTCTGCCCTGAACTGAGTCTGCCAGGCAGCTGATGACACAGCGAGCTCCACCAATCAGACTCTGCGTCTGATGTGATGAAACTAACAGAGACCAGGTGTCGTCATGGAAACTAAAATCAGCAGAGGGCAGTCTGGACAGACAGGAAGTGGATCTCTGCAGGTCTCAGCAGGTTCACGAAAAAAAAAAAAAACAGAAAAGAAGAATTCCACCAAACAGGAAGAGGAAGTGTCATAAAAACAGCTGTTAGAATCAGATCCATTAAAATAAAAATTACTATGTATATATATATATATATATATATATATATATTACTTATATGTCACTAACCCCACCCACCCTGCTCCCCCCCCGTCAGGATCAGCTGATGACAAACTCAAAACAAATGCCAGCTGTTTCCTGTCGGAGCATCGTCATCGGGGGTGTTTGGTGTTTTTGTTTACAAAGTGACTTTAATAACTGATCAATAACTGATCAGGTAAATGAACTGAGGCAACTCTTCGGATGATCAGACAGGAAACAGGCTCCTGAGCTTTCAGCCACATCACTTTATTCCCCCAGATGAAGACAGAGAGACGTGGCTGAAAGCTTTAAGCTTGAGCTCATATTATTTAATCCCCACAGTCTGCCTCCTGATTGGAGGAGAGGCGTGGCTCCGTGTCATGATGTCACAGGAAGAAGGTGGCATTGGATAGATCATTGTAGTCGTGTGCGCTGATCGGCAATAAAGTGAGCAGAAGAAGAAGAGTCATCGTCATGTCATCATCACATCTGGAAGGAAAGCAGGGACACAAGTGAAGAGTGGACCCTCAGGTGGCATGGGGGGGGGGGTCGGCAGTGAGTGTAAAGCAGCAGAGGAGATACCTGCTTTTTTGCACTCACCTGTACAGGAGCTTTGTGCAGCCATTTTTCTTTGTCTCCGCCCACCTTCATGCAGGAGAACAAGTCACAGACCGTAGGTAACGCCAGGCGCTCCTGAGGACACGAGACAGCTCACATCACAAACCTTCATAATAAACTGAACCCAGGTCAGATCCAACATGGCCGCTGCTCGCCTGCTCTCGTTCTCTGACCCCACCACCTGAACAATCCCTGCTGGCCTGTACTGGTCCCTGCTGGTCTATACTGGTCCCTGCTGGCCTGTCCCTGCTGGCCTGTACTGGTCTGTTACCTGAGCCTGACTCCTCTTCTTCAGCAGCCACTTGTCCTCCTCTTCAGCTGGGCTGGGCTGACCTCCTGACCCCGGAGCAGGAGTCAGAGTCTTTCCTGGGAGGACCCAGAGGTCTGGATTCAGAGGAAGCTGGAATGGGGAGGAGGAAGAGAAGGAGGGAGACTTGAACTGGGTGCTGTGGTCCTCCCTGCTGGCCTTCTCCTCCTCAGGAGCCACCCAGCCAGAGAGGGAGGAGCTGAGAACCTGTAGAGGAGTCCTGCAGGAGGAGGTGGAGTTGGTGGGGTGGAGCCAGGCCTCCAGGATGGCGTCAACCTGAGGAGACACAATCAGTCCTGACTCACATGATGGATCTGAGATCTGATCTGCTGTTTGGATCCAGTGAATGAATGAATGAGGATTAAAGAACTGCTGTTACCTTCTGCTCCTGCTCTCTGCAGTACGGGGTGGATGGGGCAGTTTTCACGGAGGGGGGGGTGTTCTTGTCTGTGGGCGGGGCGTTCTTGGCCACGGGGACTCCGTTCTTGTCCCGTCCATCCTGTTGGAGCAGCCAGAAGCTCAGAGCTTCTTTCCCACAGTTCTCCTCACAGACGCACTCGGAGTAGGTGGAGCAGAGCTCGTTGGCCCTGCAGTTCTGCTGCACCGGCACCGTCTGCTGCAGCCACGCCTCCAGGGCCGTCACAGGTGGGGGCGGGGAGACGGGGCTGGAGGCGGGCGGGGTCTTCAGGCACTTGAGCTGGCCCAGGTTCTCGATCTCCACGGCCCTGGCGGTCTGGCAGCAGGAAGAGCAGTCGGCGGCCGGGCGGCTCGAGCCGGCCAGCCAATCGCTGAATGACCAGCCGTCCTCAAAAGGCTTCAACACCTGCCGCCACCGCTCTGCATCTGACATGGTCTCCATGGCAACGGTGGGAGGGGCGATGAGCCAGTCGCTCAACTCCTCCTCCTCGGGGGCGACGGCGAACTCTGATTCGTCTATCTTCTCGATGGAGAAGGTGGAGCTGCAGCTGCTGCAGGTCCTCTCCCTGCCGACGGGCATCTGGTCCTGGAGCAACCACGCCTCCAGGTCCCTGAGCTGACCCCAGGCCTGCAGGAAGTCCACAGAGGCCAGGATGGGACAGGAAGTCTGCAGAGACACCCAGGAAGTCAGTCCAACAACAACAGGACGTTTTCAGTCAATGGATCCCTTCACAGCTGAGTCACAGGTAAAACAACCGCAGGTAAACACAGCTGATGAAACTCAGAGCTGAAACCGTGACCTGACTCTGACTGCAACACGTTTTCTGAGCTACTGTGAGAAGCTGCTTCTCTCCTTCATCGTACGTGGCAGTGGATTTCTCTGGCACTCACCTTGCTCTCCTTGTGTGACATCAGCCAATCCTGAGGGTTCCTGCTGGACTGGTAACCAATAGGAGTGCCGCTGGTTTGACGAGTTCCCAACAACCAGTCGCCCAGAAACCCGACCTCCGTCTTCTGCAGAAACACAGATCCACAACGTCAGATTAGACTGATCTGGATCCCAGATCCTCTGTGGGCCACAAACTCACACCAGTATCACCTCAACCAGTAAAACGATTACAGGTGGGCGGACCTGTCCAATCAGAAACACCTCAGAGCTCTGGACTGAGTGATGGACCACAGCACAGGTGCGGTGCTGCTGCTGTGTGATGTCCTGGACTCTCAGGTGTGCTTTGGTTCTCCACAGGAGCAGCATGTCAAACAGATATACCTGCTGGGTAGATTTACCTGTGTCTTGGCTGCCATTGGACAGCTTTGCCCCTGACCTCTCTGGGGGGCAGGGCTCTGAGAGGACACACCCTCCACAAGCTGCAAACAAGAAGTACAGAAAATACCTGGTCAGCATTACACAGTCCATAGAACGTGTGTGTGAGTGTGTTTGCATGAGTGTGTGTTACCTGTGCAGTGACGCTGCCAAACGAGGTGATGGCCTGCCTCAGAGAGCGAGTGTCGGCGTGGAAACTCATCTCAGGGGTTTCCTCAGGTGTCAGGCTTAGGGAGGACAACCTGCACACACAGGAGGAGAAACAAACACACCCCTTCATCATCATCTCCATCCTCATCCTCCTCCATTATCAACATTAACTCTAGCCTTGGTTTTATCAAATCATCAACAACTGCTTTCCACACCTACACTGAACAGACTGTGTCCTGTCAGCTGTGTTTACCCTGCACCTGATCACATTCAGTCAGACTGTCCCAGTAACAGCAGCTGGATCAGCTGTGATCAGCTGGATCAGCTGGATCAGCTGTGATCAGCTGTGATCAGCTGGATCAGCTGTGATCAGCTGTGATCAGCTGGATCAGCTGTGATCAGCTGTATCAGCTGTGATCAGCTGTGATCAGCTGGATCAGCTGTGATCAGCTGTATCAGCTGTATCAGCTGTGATCAGCTGTGATCAGCTGGATCAGCTGTGATCAGCTGTGATCAGCTGTGATCAGCTGGATCAGCTGTGATCAGCTGGATCAGCTGGATCAGCTGTATCAGCTGTGATCAGCTGTGATCAGCTGGATCAGCTGTATCAGCTGTGATCAGCTGTGATCAGCTGTGATCAGCTGTATCAGCTGTGATCAGCTGTGATCAGCTGTGATCAGCTGTGATCAGCTGTGATCAGCTGTGATCAGCTGTGATCAGCTGGATCAGCTGTGATCAGCTGCTGTCTGCAGTGGATCATGGATGGACACACATTGCACACTGCACAAAACTGCAGGATTCTGAATGAAGGAGGGACATCAGAGATGATGATGTCCTCAGGAAGTGGAGTCTCCTCGGGCTCTGGGACATGATGATGTCCTCATGGTCTCTCAGTTTGCTGATGATGAGTGGACCGTAGTTAGAATAAGTCACGTCTGTGCTCGTTTGCTAACTGAGGCTGTGCAGTCACTGGAGTTTGATCCAGTTCCACACGTTTGTGTTGAAGCTGCATATTTTCAGTGAAAGTAAAGAAACGAGGTGCAGCTACAGACACTGAGCTCCACACTGACGAAAACTACGGACACTGAGACAGAAGGCTGAGGATTCACAGATCAAGCTGTGTGAGGACAGACTGTCATTCAGCGAATCCCTCCTCATCCTCAGCGTTAGCTGAAGTCTCAGGGTCAGGTCTGAACTCGCCATGTTTAAGGAGAGGAGCTACACCCTGCTGCGCCCTGCTGCACCCTCAGAGCCAAACGGAGGGAGCTGCCAGAGGAAGGTGAGGCCTGATGAAGGTGCGAGCCTCCTCTTACTCCGTGTTTCTCACAGACCTCCTGCTGTCACAGATGTAGGTGTGTGTACTTACTTCTCCATGCAGCTGGTCAGCTGGTTGTTCAGGTCGTTGCTGCTGTTGGAGTTCTGCAGCTGATGAGCGATCACATCAAACTGACCTCTGAGCTGAAACAGAGCACACGCAGCAGGTCAAAAACCGGCCGTGTTCTCGTTCCACGCGTGTGTTCTGTATGTTCCATGTTCCTGTGAGATAAAGGCGCTGCTCCGCCCTGGTGGCAGGAGCTGGTAAAGTGTGCAGTTACCCAGTGCAGCTGGTGCAGCTGCTGCTGCAGGGTTTCCATCTTCAGCTGTTCCAGCAGCTCGATCTGACCGAGCAGCCACACCTCTCTGCAGCGCAGCGCCTCCTGCTGACGGCTCACACAGCTCTGAAGCTCCGAACGCACCTGGGGGACACGGGTGAGACGCACAGGTGAGACAAGCAGCAGACAGACTGTTATTCGGCTCTGAACACACAGCAGACACAGCTCGTCCAACTGTCTCCGCTCAGGAGCTGCTTCTGTGGACGCACACACATCAGACACGTGAACACACAGGTAGAGACTCACCTGAAGCTGCACAGGAGAAGGAGCAGACACAACAGCAGCCTAACCCAGACCACAGCAGAGCCCAGTACCTGAAGCTGTTCCCAGTCCAACAGTGAGCTGGTCTCTCTTTTATATACTGACTCTACCACCTGCTCTCTCTCTCTCTCTCTGACTCGACCAGCTCCACCTCTGGTCACATGTTTTCTCCCTCCCTCACAGAGTGAGTCAGCAGTGATAAGGTGAGGACAAAGGACTGATGAATGTCTGTGGTCAAAGTGCTGACTGATGGACGAGGATCAGAGGCTCAGACACAGTGACGTCCCCCAGTCTGTCCTGAGACACCGGGACTGTGATCAGGCTCAGTCAATAAATCAGCTGTAGATCTGCAACTGACTTTACTTTCATTATGGATTCATCCAAACTGTTCTGTCTCTGAAGCGAGCGACGATCGAGTAAAATGAAGTTAGACGTTTTTAAATGTTTCAAACAAAACCACAGAATCTGTTAAAGCCCGAGAGAAGCATCGAACCCTCGTGTGTGAGAAGCTGGAAGCAGGTAACGTTACCAGGTAACACCCTGTAATCAGCTGCAGTCTGCTGGTTAACCAGCTCTGACTCATCACTCAGGTGTGACGGACACCTGAGGATGTAACTGACTTCAGAAACTTTATAAACTCCGAGCATCAGCGTTCACATCCGAATACAGACAGTCAGACGAGGAAGAGGATGATGAAGGTTCTGACCTCTCGGGCATTTTCTCTCAGCTGCTGCTCAGCCTTCATCACGCCGTTGATGGCGTCGTCTAGCTGACCCTGGGCCTGTCGGCACTGCTTCAGGCCGCCGGCTGCTGCCTCTGCTGGTGGCATCCTGGACAGGAAAAAGGACACAGAGGGGACACTGTCAAAATAAAACAGGCAATGAAACAGTTAATGAGGGAAAAGCTGACACTGATCGTGTTCATGATCGGATCAGTGTCACAGAATAACAGACACGGTCAGTGCTGCTGTAAATACATGTGGTGTCATGTGACACCGTCTGTCATTTCTCTGCTTCTTTTTATCTTTATGTATATTTTTCATTTCTTCTCTGTATTTATTACACACACACACACACACACAGCTTAGAGGGATCATTGTTCAATGACAATAAAGGCCATTCTATTCTGTTCTATTGAAAGGAGAGGAGGAAACACACTTCTGTTTTCTGGAGTGACGCTGCACTCTTTTCTCATCCCTCACTTCTGCTTTTCTCCTCGTTCTTATCAACATCAGTTTACAGGAACACCTGATCGTCTGAGCTTCCTGTTCCTGGTTCTCATTAAAACTATGTTTAAAATCAAAACTGTCAATCAAATCACGTCTGTCCTGTTCTGTGCTGCACTGAGGTCACATGACAGCACTCATCTTTATAAAGACAGGCCATTCATTGTTCCATTCGTCCTCCCTCATTACGTTCCTGTGTCCTCTGACTGACGTGGGTTTAATGAGCATTACAATAACAGCTTCAGTGATTGGTTGAGTAACTGATCAATAGCAGACTAATTGAAAACTGATGCAGATTTATCAAAACATCACATTAAAGTCAGGCTTCATGGATGTATGTCCTCTGTCCTGAGGTGTACGCTCGGAGGCAGGACGGAGGCACAGACATGTCCCTTAGATCCCATTTACATCAATACACCAAATGAAAAGATTAAACAAATAATGAAAAGGACAGAAGTTCTGACCAAAACTGACTGAACTTTAATCCCTGAAATAATAAATATAAATAATCAGCAGATTAATGAAAATGATCATTAGTTTTATAAATGTCTCTATTTTTACCTCAGGGTTAGACCACGTGATATTTTTGGGCTTATGACAGAATTAGAACATTTGTCCTTGATACCGAGACCACGGTGCCACAGCTGGGTGATGTCAGTGTGGCCGAGGTCATGTGATCACAGGCTGAATCCTGCAGAGCTGAAGCTTCAGTGTCTCATGCTCAGGTGTTTCTGTTCTTCCTGTCACACTGGGACTGAGACAGCTGACCACAGCTCAGCCTGCCCCCCAGCTCAGTCTGCCCCCCTGAGCTGGAGGTGGGGCAGCCTGCGGTGGGGCAGACTGAGCTGTGGTGAAGCCTCAGGTGACACTCGTGATGTTTGTGACCACAGCTGCATTGTGCTTTGTGACTGGTCAGAGGGCTGAGTGGTCACCAGGATCCTCTGGGATTAAACCAGTTAAACCACCCAACTATTTTCAGACACAGCTGGTCAACAGTCCTCGCTAATATAGAAACGTCTGACAAAGTCCAGAGACACTGCTGCACTCCTGCAAACTGCCGGGGACACCGCAGCACTTCACACAAACAGGAGCAGTGAAGACCTGGTGAGGACACACTCCCTGTCTCACAGAGCAGCAGTGCTCGTATTTATCATCTCCATCCAGCTGTTGTCATTAACATATATTTGTGGATCTGTTGTCATGGAAACTGCACCTATATTACATGGATCCAACTTATTGAATCATGTGTCACATGACTGTTGTTCGCTCAGAGGGATGGGGGGTGCGGGGGGGCTGCCTGAGGGTGTGGCGCTGTTTTGATATCGGCTGCGAACAGTCAGTCAGCTGGTCCCTGAACCTGCCGCTGATATGAACTCTCGCTGAGGAAAAACAACAGGCTGACCTTTGACCTCCACCTTCTGCTGCCATCAGCACAGCTGTGTTTACACGCGAGCAGGTTAAATGGAAGGTTCATCAGGGGAATAACAGGAAGCCAGTGGGAACAATAACATCTACAATTTATCAAGAACATCCATTGATCCTCCCAGCTGTTTTAACTCTGGTTCTTAGTAATATGATTCATCAATTAATGTGACCAGAAATATTCGAGCCCTTTATAAATCTAATGTACGTGCTGCCTGTTTGAAGCAACAGTTTGATGCTTTTAAAGACTCTGAGACCTGCAGGAAAAACGATTATCGCTCAGAATATTTCTGCAGAACAGGCTCGTAGCTAACACTGGTTCCTGCCACTGATCTGACGAATCAGCTGATCAGCTCCTCAATTCTTCTTGCAAATTGTACAAACGTCCAAAACTATTTTCCAGAGTAAAGGGTTTTGTCCTCAAATGTCTTCAGAGGTGAAATGATGAGTCGATTAATTGATCAACACCAACTCCTTCGATAATCAGTGAATCATAAAAAGTCTCTTTTAAAGTTTTTCAGTTTGAACCTTTGCTGTGTTTCTTATCTTAACCTGATGATAACGTTGGCTGTGCAACATCAGACACTTGACGACACAAACTCTGACTCAGGGAAACTGTGGTGGCAGATTTCTGATGTTGTATAAACATAATGAATCAGCAATTTACAGAGCACAGAGACTCACAGCACAAAATGCCCCCAGCTTCTGAAACACACACCTGTGATCTTCCACATGTGCTAAGTTGTCATGTTTACCTGATGTTAAAGTGGTGGGACAGGGCCGTGTCCACAGCACTGCACCCACACAGGTCTGAGGCAGCTGTACTGCAGTACCTCCACAATCTGTTACTGTTACTCTTCACCTTTCACCTGATGCTGGAGCCACTTTATGGTTAATGGTTCTAATTACTACATGAATGTGAAGTATTGTTGCAGATTAAAGAACAGAACATAAAGCAGTTAAACTTAGATCCACCTCGATCAGCTTCAACAGTAAAATATTACTTATATACAAAAATATTTTAGGAGTGCACATGTAAAAACAGTGAACGAGCTAACGCAGTGTTCCAGCTCCTGGTTTTAATCTGAATACTGTCCGTATATTTTTACTGAGCTAAGATCTGACAGCTGACATCTCTCACGTTGTTATTTCTCTGTAAGAAATCACATTATTCTGTCTAATAACATCTCTGCAGCAGCTTTATTTTCCTAAACTCCAGTAACAGAGCCATGTGGAGGCTAAGCCGGGGCTAATATGGCGCACTGAGTCAGGAAATCCCCCGGTACCGTACCTCATGCTGCGAGTAAATCACCACACACCGACGCTGAAAACAGGCGCTTCTGTCAGTGGAATAAACCCGGGGCTTCTTTGTTTTTCCTCTTCTGGAGTCAGGGTTCAGAGGAATGAGGAAACTCTGCCCTGCCTGTCCGCCATCACTGCTCGTCGGCCCGCACGTACACTCTCACCCGAGGGAGGGCCCCGCGGAGGGGGGCCGGATTACTCCGTCAGCTGCTCCAGTGTATTCAAATCTAACACGAACACCCGCATTACACGTGTGAGTGGTTTGCTCAGATATGACGGAGGACAATCGACATGGCTGACAGCACGGCTCCATATTAACCCCGAGTGAACGTAACGCAGCTGTGTCAGTTCTACTCGCCAGACTCCATACAAAAACAACACATTTTAATATTGTCGGGTTTGTCCGGCAGGGTGCACAGCGGGCAGAGCAACTTCACCCAATAAGCTCCCCATACATACAGCTGACCCAGCAGCACTTCACTTAATAACATTTTATATGTTACAGCCGTTGTACCCCTGCTCTCGGCTCTGAAACTACGAGGGAGGAATCGCATCTAAAAGTTTGGCATCTTTCCTGAGGTGACTGTGCTCGGACTGTTCTGAGTATGAGATTCCTTGAGTTTCGTTTTAGAGTCTAACGAAACGAGGGTGTATGTATCGTAGTAACCGTGTCCTGGGACACGATGATTCAGACTTTTTACTGGATGGAAAACCTTCAGATATCAGGCTGGATTCACGCTGGAGGTCACGCAGTGTTTAGCTCAGGCAGCTCTGCGTTATTACACCATGGCCTTTATCTGTCGACAAGGATGTTTTTGAAATCTACATTAAAACATAGTAACGCCTTTAAACTTAAACCTAAAGCCCACCTTTATGAGGCTGAGTCGAATCAGGGCCGACAGCCGTCAGAGGTAACAGCTGAGCTAACAGTGCTAGCTAAACTAGCTCCGACATTATCGGCGTCACCTCAGCCGTTCTCGGAGTCACAGCCGGTCGAACTCACCGTGTGCCTTTGTTGTGGACCCTCGACTTCGATGTCATAAATAATCCAAGAGAGTTAAGTGACTCGTTGCACAGAATGAGACCTCCGTTAAATGCCGGTACGTCTCACCGGCCGGAATCCAATGTCACGATCACTTCAGGGAAAAAAAAACAATGCAAGACCACATTAACCGGAAATGGGGGTATCGCGAGAATTGAAACATCTCGTTATCAGAAGAGCGATACTGCCCCCCTGTGGTGACCGGCGGACACTCCGGTTATTTAAGTTTTCCTCTCAGCAGAGACTGTCCGCAGAGAGACTGTGTGGGCTTGTCCTAAAGTCATTAGTAATGTTATGTTAAACTAGACAATTTCCCTTTGGGAAATCGCGAGAGTGGTGCATTGCACTGCTAGTAATGTTGTGTGCTTCGCAAAACCCAGTATTGACACTATTGTGTGTGTGTGTGTCTGAATGTTTTTGTGTGCCTCTGTCAATATTGTGCGGTGCTTCTGCACTGCACAATATTGACTGTGTGTGTCAGTCTGTCTGTGTGTGTCTGTGTTTGTGTTTGTCTGTGTGTGCCTGAGTGGATCTGTGTCAATACTGGGTTGTGCTTCGCACAACCCAGTATTGACTATTGTGTGTGTGTGTGTATGAGTCTGTGCGTGTGTCTGTGTTTGAGTGCCTCTGTCCTGTGTGCCTCTGTCAATATTGTGCGGTGCGCCAGCACCGCACAATATTGACTTTGTGTGTGTCAGTCTATCTATGTGTGTGTCTGTGTCTGTGTGTGCCTGAGTGGGTCTGTGTGTGTGTTTGTGTTTGTGTGCCTCTGTCAATATTGTGCGGTGCTGGCGCACCGCACAATATTGACTGTGTGTATGTGTGTGTGTGTGTGTCTGTGTCTTTGTCCCCTATAGTTCTGCTATAGTTTTAATTACAAAGACAGAGAGACATAGAGTTGTTACAGGGAGAGAGAGAGCCACAGCTCTTGCAGTCACGGTTGCCATGGGGATGAGCTTTCCCGCCGCTGAGGCAGCTCACAGGTGCTCTGACGAGCTCATTTTCGGCCGAATCGGGCCTGCCGAACAACTGCTATCCATGGGAAAACAAAACATGGTATCGCTAAACAAACGGCACCGTCAGAGAGACAAGACTTTAAGGAAGACCTGAATCTATTTTTTATGGTCCTACTGTCTAAAATGTGGATTTTACAGCAAGTTTCAAAAAAGGGGATTTTCTGCTTTTCTCCAAAAATCCTCTGCTCGATTAACATTGGAGTCAATGGAGCAGTTGAGAGCTCCTCTTGTCGCTAAAAGGCAAGCCAAAGAAAAATTGTAAATCCTACAGAAAAAATGAACACATTGTGAGAGAGAGGACAAGTGTGGCTACAACTTTGGAGAATTTCACTGCTCTAGAGTAAAATTTGTGGCCGTAGCCATCGTGTAAAGAAAAAAATTCAGAGAGTTTTTTTAAAGCCTCTCCACTCTAACCTCCCACTCTAGCCTGGAACATTCCGCAATACACACTCATTGAAAACCCTGATTTTTTTCAAAATCACTCATGATCAGTTGGAGCTCACAGTTTAAAAACTACACAACTTATGAAAAAGTTGAATACACCCCGAAGACACGAGACTTGTGTCTACATTTTACAGTTTGAATGGTGTTTCTAGGTGAAAGTAGGCCAGAGCAGTAGATGCTTGAAAAAGGGGGAGAATTCATTGATAATTTGCGACTTTTTTGAACTTTCCCCATTCATTCTCTATGAGAAATTTTTCGCAGTTTTTTGCGAATAACTTTGCGAAACGTGAATATTCTGTAGAACAAAATACAAGCATAGCGAGTTAGATCGAGCCGCACGTTTTGATGTATCATTTGTTAGTATGCGCTCAACGGTGTGGGACGAGTTACGAACCGAAATTCGGGACGAGAAGAAGAAGAAGAAGAAGAAAAACCGGGAGAACAAGAGTGTGCATGCAAAGCAATGCACCACTAATAAATTACTTTCTTATAAAAACGATACGATGTGTGGAAATAATGATTTACGGGCTCCAACCTTAACACAACTCACTGTTTTGTCTGGTCGAGACCATAGACTGTATAAGACGAGACGTACTGTTGTCACGGTCCGTGTGTGTATGCCACCGACTAGAATCTCGCGATATTTCCGGCCCACGTCACGCCGTTTGCGTGACGTTGCCGTGCGTGGAGCGGAGGTTCAGCTGCGTCCTAATGTTGTTATGTGGATTTTAGTGACTCAGACATCAGAGTTTCGTTGTTTCTGCGGAGATCGGACTCCGTGTGTCCACTGAGGGAACAGTCACACCGTCACCGACACGGGACAGACACGGTACACTGCCGGATAAACTGCTGCTGCCGCGGGAAAAATGTCTGTGGGCTCCGGGAGCAGAAACACGAACGCGGAACCGTGGGGGAGCTTTGACGACAACCTCATCCAGGTGAGCTAACAGGCTAACCTGCTAACAAACACACTGCTAACCAGTTAACAGGCCATCTAACACGATGCTACACAGGTAACTACACAGGTAACAGGCGAACCTGCTCACCTACAAATTAACCCGTGACTAACCTGCTAATCCGCTAACTGACCAGCCAGCTAGCCAGCTAACTAACAGGCCTGGGGATAACCAGGTTAACCTAACCTGTCGTTCAGTAGTAACTCAGTACTTTGCTTGTTTCAAAGTTCTGCCACTTTCTACTTTTACTGCTGAGATCATCACCTGAGGAAGTTTCACCAGCAGATGTTGAGTTTTGACTTTTAAAATGACGATTAATCAGATATGACAGAATTAGATGATTAATTGATTAGACGTCTTCATTAATCAGAGCTGAGATTGATCCTTGCTTCCTTGTGTGTTTCCTCCCTTGTTTCCTCACGTGTTCCAGGGTGGCGGCTCGGCGGTCATTGACATGGAGAACATGGATGACACGTCGGGCTCCAGCTTTGAGGACATGGGGGAGATGCACCAGAGGATGAAGGAGGAGGAGGAGGTGGCAGCGGAGGCGGCTGCCACAGAAGACGACAACGCCGATGATGGAGAGTTTCTGGGTATGAAGGGGTTAAAGGGTCAGCTGGGCCGACAGGTGGCCGACGAGGTGAGTCCCACTCAGGACGCGGGTCAGCGATGATCCATGCACACTCCGTTTAACACACGTGAACTGCGTCAAGAGAATGTGTCGCCTCAGGCCAGGTGTTCAGGTGTTTAGAGTTCTGCAGGGATTTCATGAGGAGGACCGGTTTATTAGGAACACCTGTCTCAGTCTAAGCTGGTCTGGTCCCACAGTCCTGTGATGTGATGTTCAGTCTGTGTTCAGACCGTTTCACACAGGTGTGGATTCACCTGCAGGATCTCTGTGCTGACAGGTGATTCTGTTATTCACTCTATTCTTATTTATATAAACAGAAACACCTGTCAGCACAGCTGCACTGTAAACAGGTGTTCTGAGGAGAGAGACAGCGTTAGTGTAAACTGAATCTGTCAGACATGAGCAGACGTTTAAAGACTCTGGGCTGTGAGGAAACATCTGAACATGAACATTATTATTGATAGATAAAACGAGTAATCAATTAAATGGAAAAATATTCAGCGGATCAATCCATGATCATAATAACAGACTTTAATCTGAGTTCCTGTGGAGGGTTGACGAGCCCTGACATCCCGTCTGTCTCACACTGGGTGCAGCACTGACGGGACTGTGGCAGATCCTCTGGATTCTGTTCATTAATGATTAATCAGAGAATTATTTTTCCAATCAACTGATTGTTTTGTCTGTAAAATGTTGGAGAGGTGCTGCTGAGCACGTCTTCAGACTTCTGTCCCAAACGTTCACTGTGACCAAAGTCTCACTCTGAACAAGCTGGAACCAGCAAAAAAAAAAAAAGATCAATGAGTAAAATAGTTTCTGATTAATTTCCAGTGGCTCGACCAACCGATTAATCGACTGATTGGTTCTACTGTTTCTATGAATCGCTGGTTGGTGTCTTTCACAGTAAAAGCCTTCTGGTGAAGAGCCTTTATGCTGAAGCAGCTGCGGGAAGTGTCTGTCTGTCTCAGTGTCTGGTCCAGACCTCGGTGTGGACTTTTTTGTCTCTGCCTTCCGAACTTGTTGGATCAGGTGTAGCTGAGACCTGATACCTGTGTGCTGGTTCCAGGTGTGGCAGGCGGGGAAGCGTCAGGCGTCCAGAGCCTTTAACCTTTACGCCAACATCGACATCCTGAGGCCGTACTTTGACGTGGAACCGGTTCAGGTCCGCAGCAGGTAGGACCCTCCCCTTCCTGTTTCCTGTCAGATGTTTCCTGTTTTCTGATGGGTCTGATTGTCACCTGCTCTGTGTCTCCCAGGCTGATTGAGTCCATGATACCGGTCCGCATGATCAACTTCCCACAGGTAACCACGCACGCAAGATCAGGATCAGGTTCAGGTTCAGGATCAGGTGCAGGATCAGGATCAGGATCGGGTTCAGGTTCAGGATCAGGTTTGTGTCCGCTGACAGTTTGTACTTCCTGTGTAGAAGATCGCAGGTGAGCTGTACGGTCCTCTGATGCTGGTCTTCACTCTGGTGGCCATCCTGCTGCACGGAATGAAGACCTCAGGAACCGTAATTGTATGAACACACACACACACTCACACTCAGCGTCTTCACTCATTCATCAGCACGACAGCGAGGTGATAATAAACTGAATAATGAGGATGATGAGCTGCTGGTCACTGATGAGTGGTGTGTGTGTGTGTGTGCGTGCACAGAGGGAGGGCACTCTGATGGGCACTGCCATAGGAACGTGTTTTGGTTACTGGCTCGGTGTTTCCTCCTTCATCTATTTCCTCGCGTACCTGGTCAACGCTCAGATCACCATGCTGCAGATGCTGTCCCTGCTGGTCAGTACTGGAACTACAACAACACTTACACTGAATATACAGTAAACACACAGTATCAGTACCATCTGAACTGTGGTAATCGTGTACAGACTCGTAGGTCAGTATTTTTAATCTGTTTCCTGTTTGCCGTTGTCAGGGTTACGGTTTGTTTGGTCACTGCGCCGTCCTCCTCATCACCTACAACATCCACTTCCACTTCCTGTTCTACGTCCTGTGGCTGGTGGTTGGAGGACTGTCCACTCTGCGTATGGTGAGGACTATATTTCCCATCAGCCCCTGGTTGTCCCTCAGCTGTAGACTCACCTGGTTTCCTGTGTGTCCTCCTCTCAGGTGGCAGCTCTGCTGTCTCGTACGGTCGGTCAAACTCCTCGTCTCCTCCTCTGTGGGACTCTGTCTCTGCTGCACATGCTCTTCCTGCTCTACCTGCACTTTGCCTACCACAAGATCGTAGAAGGTAAGACACACACCTGTGCACCTGACGTCACATTAATGTGTGCATGAACGTGCTGATGTCATGTGATGGATTGTGACCTGTTTACCTGCGGGGGTCGACAACAACCTTCCGTCGCTGTTGTTTCAGGGTTGCTGGACTCTTTGGAAGGACCCAACTTGGCTCCCATGCAGCGGGTGGCCCGGGATGTGCCTGAACTAACGCTCAATGCCACAGTGAGGAGCCTGGGGGCCTCGCTGAGGGCCCACTGAGGGCCCCACACACTCAGAGACGCTGTCAGTCGTCTTTTAACTGAGGAAAGTTTCCATCTCTGTGTAAATTCTTATTGTTGGAACCTAAAATCACAGAATGATCACAACTCAAAGGTCTTTGTAGAATCTCAACAGCATGCGACAACTGAGCGGAGTCCATGTACTGATGAAGACCATGACAGCTCCTGACGACGGCCTTTGAGTGGAGCTGGTTCTGTTGAAGCTTTGTGTTAATGAACCTTTTCTCATCTGTACATGTTTTGTTGAGTCTGTAGGATTTTTTTCATATTCAGATGTATTTATAGTTCCTGTACAGACACTCAAATAAAGTCTCTGGGTTTCGGCCGAAGTCACAGTGATCGTCGTCTTTGTTTCAGAGGAGTAATGGCAAGTTTGAAAAGCAAAACATTAAAATTACAGATGAGTGGAGATGATTACATCTGAAGCATAATTCAGTTCATTCGCTCTTCATTTGTAAGATTAACCACTTCATAATCCAATTTACTCTTCACACCATGAACCATATTATTAATCTTCAACGTAACCACGACTCACGAGAACTTTGACTTTTAACACAAAGAGTAATGACAACACAACGTGCAGGTGATACTTCTGTACTACAGCAAAAGTGTCATCAAAGTACGTTTAAAGTAAAAGTTCTCAGAATCATGTGCTACAGTTCTGGATGCATTAATGTGTTCATTTGTATGATTTTTTTCTGTTGGGTAGTTTGTGAATTTCTCAGCTTTATCTGTAAAAAGACAACATCATTTATTTGTTTATTTATATTTTGTTTATTGTTTATTTGTAAAATATTTTGGAAAGTGCTCGGGATTAATAAAGTTTTCTTTCCAAACTTTGTCCTGGAATTTGGGCGATTTCTGCCCTGAGTTCCACCTGTCAGGTGACTCCACCCCGCAGCTGGTCATCGCCTCCATCCTGCACCAATCAGAGTCTACCGAGGTCATACTGTTGCGATTCAACCAATCAGCGGAGACAACGGCATCCGTAAACAGTGGCATACCTGCGAGACTACGCTCAGGGCGGCAGTACGGAAACACGTCACATCCCCGCGCAGAGGTTCAAGCGGCATCAGGAAGCTGCGGACCGGCAGAAGCGTTAGAACCGATCCTGAGGAGGATGAAGATTTATTTCTGCGGGAGCATCCGCGGCGGAAGAGATGACGCACATCTGTACCGGAAGATCGTGGACAAGCTGCAGAGCTACGGGACCGTGCTGACCGAGCACGTGAGCAGCACCACGCTCACCGACAGAGGTCAGAGGTCACGCAGACACAGACATGCACACACACACACACACACACAGCTCGTTACTCTGCCAGGATCACGGCGTTAGTTCTGTTACATCAGCGTCTGAGGTGAAACAGCTGCTGTGCTGTGACGTGTGTGTGACGTCACTGAGATGCTGTGCTGTGACTGGACAGGTGAGGACGCCTCGGCAGCAGGAGACAAGTTCATCCATGACCGAGACATGGACTGGCTCCAGCAATCTGACGGTGAGGATCACTGATTATTGTCTGTTAGTGTGTGACGTCAGTGATGGTGATGTGACCTCTGGGTGTGTGTGTGTGTGTGTGCTGTCTCTGACTTCTGACCTCTCTGTGACCTCAGCGGTGGTGGCGGAGGTCACGCAGCCGTCTCTGGGTGTTGGCTACGAACTCGGCCAAGTCGTCGCCATGAAGAAAAAAACCTTGTGTCTGTTCAGACCGTCGTCAGGACGTGGTGAGCATGCCTCGTTTTTCACACGGAGAGAGCAGTCTCACCTGTTAAAGTCTTCACATGTTCAGAGATTCAAACGTGAAATTGCATTAACGTGACTTTTTCTTTGGAATCAGGTAAAAGTTGAGTTCATGCTAAAGGTAAAACACTGAAGTTAAAATGCAGACGTTAGAGTGCAGAAAAGGAAGTGACACTTCACACCTGGGCTTCCCATTCACTCACAGACCTGAGGGTGTACAGGTGAGGTCAGCAGGTGAGCCTGACAGCGTCACAATGACTCTCTGTCTCTGTGCAGCTCTGTCAGCCATGATTCGAGGAGCTGACGACGGTGAATGGTTCATGGTGAGGGATTACCGGGAGGATGAGGTGGAGAACGTTCTGGAAGAGTTCTTCAACACGCTGAAGAGAAGCTGAAGAACGTGGAGAACATCAGAGCTTTACTTGGAACAAACGGTGAATAAAAGATAAACTGTTCGTGACAAAACAACTAAATAAAGTTCAGTGAAAAAAACACAAAAACTCCTGTTGTTCAACAAACAATTATTTCCATTTTTCGTAGATCTGCAGATTATTTACTCGATTAATCGATCAGTGGTTTGGTTTATAGCTAATGTTCATGTGCTAATCACAGCACGCTGCAGATAAAACGCTTCATTTAAAAAGCTGTGGTTACACGGCTCAGATCGCTAAAGTCAAGTTTCACACCTACAGAACAGCAGTTTAGCCGAGACCTCAGTGAGTGGACGGGATCACGGGAGTATACTCAGACTGAGTTATGGGTCATGTGGCTGTCAGAACAGAACCTGTTTGGACAGGAGTGAAATTCAGACTCATGATGTTCAACTTTTAATTTATCATCTTGAAGTTTGGTGTTGATTTCTGGATTTGAATCTGACCTACGAGATTTGAATAAATACTTTTGTGAAAATTGGACACTTGAACTAAAAAGAAATCAGCTGTAAAATCGAGAATTACAACATGACAATCTGCAAATGAAAGCAGGAGCTCAGTATGAAGCAGTGTGGACTCAGGTGGTTCTCAGGAGAAAGTATTTGAATGCAGTGAGTTCAGTGGTGCTTACGTTTTACAGTGGAATCACATGGTTTTATATTTGACTCAGTGGAA
Source organism: Toxotes chatareus (assembly GCA_016801885.1). Taxonomy (NCBI): domain Eukaryota; kingdom Metazoa; phylum Chordata; class Actinopteri; family Toxotidae; genus Toxotes; species Toxotes chatareus. The sequence goes on along the minus strand of CM028904.1, from coordinate 20,924,785 downwards.
ACATCAGAGCCTCAGTGACCTGCAACAACATGACAGACACAACACACAAGGATAAACATGACTGACAGTACGACTTCATGTGAAACAGCTGAGGAGCAGAACAAGGCAGACTGTTCTCAGGTTCAGTTCCTCGGTGGTCCAGCAGGAGGCAGCACAGCTCACAAATCAGCCTGTTTCAAACTGAGACTGATGATTAACTCACTTGAGCTCACACAGGTGAATTTCTGAGGTGCTGTAGGGAATGATTCATGTGGTCTGAAATCTTCAAGGTTCTTTAAGTCTTTATGGTTCTTCATAGAATACATTCCCTCAACAGAAAACCAAGAGGAAAACAGAACACACCACAAGAACCTCTAGTAACTCTGACGGACCTTCCAGAAGACTCAGGGAACCTGGACAAAGCCTGAAGACACTTAATGAACCTTCTCAAAGCAGATGAACCATGAAGAGTCTCTGGTACCAGGGTTCTTGGACGTTTCTGAAGGTCTCTAACACTGAGACCCTCTGGAGAGCCATAAGTTCTTCAGTCCAGGCAGTGAGACAGTAACACTAGCTGATTGGTGGGTTGGTGATTGACAGGTGGTGTGACATCATGAGCAAGGGACGGGCCTTCTGAGAGAGCAGCTGCTGAACACGATGACAGAAACCAAACACACCCATTATTTATCAATTATAAATAATTCACAGACCAGACCAATCAATGTCAGCTGTTACCAGGCAACAGGACACACACACACACACACAGCTTATCACATCGCTCATCAGTGTTAATGAAGCTGCTTCATAAACTATTTTTCACTGCAGCTGCGTGTGTGTGTGAGAGAGAGAGAGACTGATGATGACAGTGTTCATCAATATTAATAATGTAATTTAATCAGCAGCTGATCAGGTAACACACCTGAGAGCTGCTGCAGAAACAAACTCCAGCTCAAAATATTAAAGTTGGATTTTATTTACAAATTAAATCTAAACAACAAATTTATCAATAAACCATTTTCTATCATCCTGTCGCTTCATCGGGAAGTGGAACTGTACGAATTTAAACTTATGGTAAAGTAAATGAAACCTGCTCCTTGCTGCTTCTGTGTTCGGACTGTTCATTTTCCTGTTTTCCTTTTGTTGTAACTGACAGTAAAATTTAAGATTTAATACAAAAACACGATGTTTATAAAATACAACACTGCTGAAAATGAAACCAGTGGTTTCCAACCTTTTTGTCCTGTGACAGTGTAAAGGTGTGTGAAGGTGTAAAATCAAACCTGCTGCTTCGTGTCCAGCTGCTTCACCTCCTTTTGTCTCAGAGTGAGACGGAAACAGCGTCTTCTGTTAGAAAGTCACAGAAAAATCCAGAACAGTCACAGTAAGACGTTCAGGAGTCTTCAGTCTGTTAGAGACACTTCAAACTAACATTAGCATATTAGCATCTGATCATTAACGGTTTAACATTAGCAAAGAGTCAGTGAACGTGCTGTTAAAGATGAGCTTGTATTTGGTGAAGTTGTGTTTGTTACTGAAGAAACAGTCACCATTTTATTTTATTTTGAAAATACTGGAAACTATCTGCATAGCATCACCCGCACTTTACAAAACCTCAGCTAACAACCTGATGCTAACAGTGGTGACACCACAGTGACCTCTGTTAGCATCAGGCTAACAACATGATGTTAACCTGATGCTAACAGTAATGACACCACAGTGACCTCTACTCTCTTCAAACTGGTCCACAGACCTGAGTGTCCACAGTTGGACTATGGACCATAAGAACTGGATACCAGACTCAAAGACGGTGTCCACTTACTTGAAGGAAGACTGCTGACTTCTGAGTCTGCTCATTAATCTCTCTCCAGCTCAGCTCATAGACTTTACACTGGGACATCATGCAAATGAAATGTCTTTTCCAGGCTCTGGGAAATTTTTACAAACACAAACACATCATGGATTAAAAATTCACAATACAATACAAAGAGTAATCACTGAGGTGGACGTGTCCTGTCAACAGTTTTACAGACGACTCTCTCATAATAAAGCTTCCATGAGGAACCACAGGCTGAGTGGAGGCGAAGCATCACATCTACTAATACATTCATGTGTGGACGGATATCAGACAATGGGTTCCTGGACAAAGACATGTAAAAGGCCCCCATCACCTCCTACATAAGAGCAAGACCCCCCCAGGCTTAACGACGTGAGATGGTGAATATGGACAGAAACCACCTCACCTCAAACCAGATGGTCCTCACTGATACAGCACCTGTTCACAGATCGCTGTCACACCACACACCTGCTGAAACAAACTGCAGGTTCACAGGAAGAGCTCACCTGAGTGACTGCTGCCTGACTGAAGGTTAACATTGAAGGTTAATACAATTAGACTGACATTTATATTTTACTTTAATCTTCACAAACATATCTGTCACCTGAGATGAGGACACTCAGGTGGGGGTTGGAGCATATCCCAGCATGCACTGGGACCTTCCTGTGGTGAGGTTACGATCCAGAACACAAAGACTGAGCTACGTTTAAAATATTTTATTTGTTTTAAAATATACATCAGTTTACAAATTCAGAAAATAAAATCATTAGTAGAGTTTTAACAGTCTCTTTTTTATTCCAACAGGAAGTGAAACAGAGATGATCAGAGGAACCGAAGGAGAACAGTTCAGGTGAGCTTAAAGTACCTGGCTGGGGTCAGAGGTCAATGACCTCAGAGCGAGCTACAGCACCTGTTGGTGGAGGACGAGGACGCACAATTACGGTCACCTGAACATTACGTTAAAACGACATTCAGCTCTGAACACTGAGCTGTAAATAAACGCTGCACAATCAGAACCTCCTCTGGTTCCTGTTCTCCCACATTTCAGGTTTCCTCAGGTGAGCCCACATGCTTAACAAAGCAACCAGCCGACCCCAGCAGCGACCTTGGAGGTCCTCAGCTCTGCTTACAGCTGTTAGCCAGCTAACCAGCACTGTTCAGTTCCTAACACATCTGATAAACACACAAGCCAGTTTAGCCACTATGCTAGTGTTAGCATATATACACTTGTCAGATCAGGCATAACATTATGACCACTGACAGATGAAGTGAATAACACTGATTATCTCTTCATCATGGCACCTGTTAGTGGGTGGGATATATCAGGCAGCAGGTGAACATTTTGTCCTCAAAGTTGATGTTAGAAGCAGGAAAAATGGGCAAGTGTAAGGATTTGAGCGAGTTTGACAAGGGCCAAATTGTGATGGCTGACGACTGGGTCAGAGCATCTCCAACACTGCAGCTCTTGTGGGGTGTTCCCGAGTCTGCAGTGGTCAGTATCTATCAAAAGTGGTCCAAGAAGGAACAGTGTTGAACCAGCGACAGGGTCATGGGTAGCCAAGGCTCACTGATGCACGTGGGGAGCGAAGGCTGGCCCGTGTGGTCCGATCCAACAGACAAGCTACTGTTGCTCAAATTGCTGAAGAAGTTAATGCTGGTTCTGATAGAAAGGTGTCAGAACACACAGTGCATCGCAGTTTGTTGTGTATGGGGCTGCACAGCCTGAGATCAGTCAGGGGGCCCCTGCTGACCCCTCTGCACCACGTCAACAATGGGCACATGAGCATCAGAACTGGACCACGGAGCAATGGAAAAAGGTGGCCTGGTCTGATGAATCACGTTTTCTTTTACATCACGTGGATGGCTGGGCGTGTGTGTGTCGCTTACCTGGGGAACACATGGCATCAGGATGCATTATGGGAAGAAGGCAAGCCAGCAGAGGCAGTGTGATGCTTTGGTGCTACAGCAAAAATGGTTCAGGAATGGTTTAAGGAGCACAACAACGAGGTTGAGGTGTTGACTTGGCCTCCAAATTCCCCAGATCTCAATCCAATCGAGCATCTGTGGGATGTGCTGGACAAACAAGTCCGATCCATGGAGACCACCTCCCAACTTACAGGACTTAAAGGATCTGCTGCCAACATATTGGTGCCAGATACCACAGCACACCTTCAGGGGTCTAGTGGATTCCATACCTCGATGGGTCAGGGCTGTTTTGGCAGCAAAAGGGGACCAACACAATATTAGGCAGGTGGTCATAATGTTCCGCCTGATCGGTTGGAAACAGTCAGTCTTTTCAACCGAAGCTAATCACTGTGTTCATTATTCTCCGTTGCTTTGTAGCAAGAAAGCTGTCATATACATAACATTAGTTAACTGATCATTAGCTAGCTAGTTGAAAACTGCTAGCCACTTAGCAATCCAACAGCACAGCTTTGACATAAAACAATCTGTATATATTAAATGAGCTAAAATTGGTTAGCCTCCTGGCTAACGTTAGCATAACTTTCTCCAGCTGTTGATAAGCTGTCACACTTCAAAGACAGTTATTTTATCAACACGTCTGTTCAAACTAATTTAACGTTCACTTGTAGCTGAATCATTTCTGTTGTAGCCTCAGTTTTAGTTCATATTCTGCTACAGTTAGCTGCTAAAAGATAATGTGCCGCATATATCATTTATAGATCCTGAAGCTCTGAACTTTTTCCAGCTCACAGTTTAATTTCAAACTGTACCTCTGTTGAGTTTTAAGCAGTGCACTGGGAGGAAATACTGACATTTAGGCCCTGTATCAGAGTCACTGAGTTACTGAAGGTCCTGATGCAGTCGAGAAAATCAGGCAAACTAACTAGCTACAGTTAGCTTTGAACTGAAATTCAAATTCTGTTTGCCTATGCTGTGTTCACAAGTGATCATGTCATCAGACAGGTGGTGTTAACACTGAAGGAGATTAAAAATAATGTGTTAATAATATAACAAGACAAGATTAATTTAACCAAAGACTTAAACTACTGAATTGACATTGGCTTAAGTACAGAATATTCATTCCATATTTAGACTCATGCTAATGTGACGTGTTTTTGTATTTAGTGTTAAATAGTCTACGTAGAATGAGCACACACCTCACATTAGCTTAAATCTAAATATTTGATTTTTAACACTTGGACATAATGAAGATTTCAGAAGAAAAACAAATTTCCAAATTGTAATTCTGACTTAAACGTTAATGTGAACACTGAAACTCTTATCTCCCGTCTCACATGAATGCAGCAGGAGCGAAAAAATGACAAATACAAAAAGTCAGATCTCATGTTGACTTGAAACTGAAGGTGTACTGAGATGAACGGGATACTTCTGTATTTCTCATGCATGAGGGGACACAGAGAGCACACTGACCTCAGATCAGCACAGAAACAGACTGTTCTGTCAGAGTAATGTTCAGGCTGCAGTTTACGGACAGATCACGTGATCACGACAGCAAAATCAGGACCAGCAACCGTGAACATCTGTCGCCGACTGACTGAGGAAGTTACACCATTGGCCAGCTGGCTGGGGATCAGAGTTTTCTCATTGGCCGTTGCTCTTTCAAAATGAATTTTTTGGTTTCTATTACATCATCAGGGGGTATTTACAAGCTGAAGCCCTGCTCACATCTGGCATCAATGTGCCTCAGGTGATCCCATCACAGGTGGACAGTTCACACCTGGCATTAAAATGCGTCTCCACCTGAGTCTCCGGTGATCATGTGACCAGATCTCACTTCTGCTCTTTCTGCTAATAAACACGTTCATCATTGTTTTAAATCGTCAGGAAGCAGTAATGCAGGAGGTGGAGGGGATGGAGGGGTGATGAAGGAGGTGGAGGGATGGAGGATGGAGTGGAGAAGGTATTATATTCATGAAGAAGAGTCATTAAAGTTTCAGCAGGCCTGATGTAAAGTCTATTTATACACACACTAACACACACTGTAACACACTGACACACACTGACACACTCATTCGACTTTCTACTGAACATCTGACTCGCTCTGAAATATTAAACACACACACAATAAAGTATTAGCGACCCATTTCTGACGGTAATAAAACCTTAATAATTTAACATCAGCTGCTCGTTCTACAGGAGGAAGAGGAGGTGGCGAAAGAGGATGAAGGGGTGGATGGTGCGTTCATGTGTCTCTCTAAATGTGGGATTTTGGAGCTGTTGCACAGGATAAAATGCTGCTGTGAATAATTCAGGGCTGAGCCAAACAGGCTGCAGTGAAAGGACCATACCACTGTGTATAATGTTTTATTCACACAGCTCCCACACTGACTCCCGTGTCTTTCCACTCTATGGTTCTTTAAAAACATACTGTGTGTTTAGTCAATAAAAAAGAACCTTAAAAAATGGGACACGTGTAATCATGCAGCGTAAACTGGATGAGAACTCCTTCCAGTGCTCAGAGCCAGCGGGACATGAGGAAGACCACATGATACAGTCAAAAGCTCCAGAAGAGCAGCAGCTAGTGTTTGGATCCAGAGTTGAGATTGTCTCCATTTTATCAGCTGCAGTCGTTTTATCACTTTAAACTGCTCGTGGTCTGCTGGAACAGACTGTCTCCACTTTAGTTTTCTGTGTCCCATCATGCACTCTGATAGAGCTCCAACAGCACTCACATCCCACAGTGCACCAGCAGGATTCATAGTTCTGTCATGAAGCGGCAATCTGTGACGGGCGCTCGTCTTCTGCCTCGTTATCTCCAGGAAACAGGTTTCTGTTCTCCAGAGATAAAGCTCAGTGTCGTGTTGACGTGAGAAAACAAGATCATGGATTTATGATCTTAAAATAACGGGATAAAAAAAATTACTGACTGTGTCAGACATTTATTTTAATTTTAAAGACTAATAATTAATCAGTTCACTGATGATGAAAATAGTTGTTTTCCTACAGATCAATACTGTCCGATCTTCAGCCGCCAACACTCTGATCACAGACTGAATCTTTAACACAAACTGTGAATAAAAGAAGAAGAACATTCGGTGGAGACACTTCAACAAACTGAGTTCAGTGCTGATCAATACTCAATCTCTCAATGTGAAAAGCTGAAGCCTGAATCACTGCTGAGAAAAACTGTCATAGATACATGTCAGCGTCTCAGGAGCGAAGAAACACTCGGCCCAGTCCACTCCGGAAAATCCATCGACCGCTGATCGATCATTCAGCCACTGCTCCTCGGTGAAAGTCACAATCAGAGAGCTGCGATGAGGCGACCCGACACCGACCTCACAGGACTAACGTCCAGTTACTGTACGGAAGCTCGCCAGTGCCAGAAATATCAAAAAGATGAAGTGTTTCCTGTGGCCGCTTCAAAATAAAATCCAGTTGACGTGTTTTAATGTGAAGCAGCAGAGGCAGGGAACGTTGTGTTAGCATTAGCAGTAAGCTAATCCAGATGTGATACAACTGTAGGAGGCGAACGGTAAACAGCTGATATCAGTCCCGTGAAGATAATCTGAACCTGCACTGGGAACGGTGGACTCCTCACCATCAACAAAACCAACGATTACCGAGAAAACCGAGGCCCGATTCCATGAACGCACAAAACGTGCGAGCGTCTGTTGGCCGAGCGCTTCAGGTACAGATCACGTCCGTGCGGGACTCTGGTTAGAACATCGGACTTTTGTTCAGTGAAGAAAACTCTGGAAAAAAAAACCTGTTCATATTTTTCACAGCGAGCTGTTTGGAAAAAGCAACGCCTACATCGATACCGAGCGGCGTTTCTGGCACTATCAGGCCTCCGTACGACCGAGAAAAAAAGTGAACACAAAAACCAAACTGATCAGAAAAACAACCAAACAACAACAAATCAAATCAAAGCCAAACAGAACACAGATCTCTGAATAACTGATTTCTACTCCAAAGAAAAACTGAACAGTGGCGACGACAGGAAACACAAACGTTGATGATTACATTCCAGGTGGGAGCCGAGGAGAAGCTCCACCCCCCGCAGGTGCAGGGGATGTCAGTCAGGGTCAAACGTCTGCGACTCCTCGACAACCCAGTCAGGTGACTAAATAACACGCCATGACAGGAAATGAACGACTAGCGAAGAGATGAAAAAAATAAAAGTCTGACCTTCAACAGCCCCGGTGTCGTACTCGCAACTTCCCAAAAGAAAGTTATAGGCACTGAGAGTCTGTGTGTGTGTGTGTGTTTATCCAGGTGTGTCACATCTGTTCTCTTCAAAATAAAAGCTCCTGCTCAGGTCAGGAAACAAGGCAAAGATGTTTTTTTTTCTATTCTGATACAAGCAAACACACACACACACACGCACGCGCACACACACGCACGCGCACACACACGCACACGCGCGCGCACACACACACACACACAATAGACCGATACAGGGCTTTCACAATATGCTACATGGCCAAAGGTATGTGGACAGTTTACCTAAAATACGCAGACACCAAATTACATTACACTGTAACTACTGCTATAAGTGTGCTGCCATCACCCACCAAAGTCTGTGCAATTTTCTGAGTATTTAAGAAAACGTTCACATATGTTTAGTCATTGTTTGATTGTTCAGTTATATTGTCTGTAAATTTTATCTCCTGAAAATTTGGTGGAAATGTCAAAAGTATTTAATTCTGGCAAAGAATAAAACAATCCCTGTTTTTTCTTTAGTATTTTACAGAGCAGAGGAGCTGTCCACAAACTTTTGGCCACATATTATGGTGTTTTCAGTGATTCTATGTGAACTTTTTGGAATTTTGAATAATTCGGAACCAGAATCAGAAAACAGAATTTCCCTCGATTACAGAAAAACAAACGTGTTTGTTTGTGTGAATTTAAACATCAACATCCACACAAACAGGAACTGATCAGCTGATTTACTGCGACTTCATCACTGAGTTTAATGATCATCTGATCAATAGGAGCTGATCGGTCTGACGCATACACACACACGCGCGCACACGCGCACACACACACACACGCACACACGCGCGCACACACACACACACACACACACACACACGCGCACACACACACACACACACACACACAGAATAGATATGGGGTTTCTAATACTGATTCTATTGTTATTCAGAATTTATTTTGGACAGGTGTTCAAAATTCTCTGTGGCCAAAAGTAAGTGGACAAGTAATCAGGGAACTACCACTATAAATTGTCCACATACTTTTGGCCAATAAGTGTATTTGTTATGAGGTATGTAGATATCTGACCACAATATGGCCAAAAATATGCGGACTGAAGTACTTTCTGTGTCCAAAAGTATTTGGACAGGTGATGTGTCTACATATTCTACATGCCAAAAGTATGTGGACACACAAAGCCCCCTCTGTGGCCAAAAGCATCTCGCTGGTCCGACACACACACTTACACACACACTTAAACACACGCACACACACAGGCTGCGATCTCGGCAGCATACAGTAGAGTATGGCTATATCCTGGATAAGTATGACCTCTGACCCTGTGACAGACAGGTCAGTTTCCATGGAGACAGACAGCAGCTGAGGGACACAGTGTGGGGTGAGTGAGGCGTGCTCAGACAGTGAAGAGGGAGCATCAGTCCAGCAGCGTGCCTTGCTCCTGGGCTCGGGTCAGGCTGTCTTTGCGGTGCAGGTGGTGGACGCCCATCCTCTTTGGACTCTTCTGGGGCCGCTGCAAGGGGGCGGCGGCGAGGGTGGGATCAAAGTCCAGGAGGCGGGGCGCGATGACGGGCAGTTCATGGGGGAGGACGTCTCTCTCCTCGGCCGAGCTCTCGTCTTCCTCCTCCTCCTCTTCCTTCTCTAACTCCTTCCTCTGAGCTTCAGTGGGTCTGGTCGCCATAGTGACTGCCGTGTCCCCACTGCCACCATCGTCCTCCAGGTTCATCAGCAGCCTCTCCCCCTCCTCTGTGGAGCCGTGTCTCCCGTAGCGCCCCCTCCTGCCGGGCCGCGGCTCTGTGTCGGTATCTGTGTCTAGGCTGGAGCCGCGGCTCGGCGTCCAGCTCCTTGCCGACGATCCCTCTTCGCCATCTGAGTACGCCGCCCTGTGTCGGTCGAAGGGGGTGCCGGCCCCGCACGCCTCCCTCCTCCTCTGCAGCTCCTGAGCCGTCTGACTGCTGAACGAGGTGCGGTGGACCAGAGAGCTGTCGCAGGACGGGGCCATCTTCTCCACAAACATCCTCTGCCAGTTGGCCAGAAGGTCCTCCTCCGAGCTGCCAGAGCTCGCCAGGATGCTGGGGGCCTGTGGGGGTGGGGAGGTGGGGACGGGGCTTTTAGTTTGTGAGTGTCCCAGCAGCTGAGTGTGTTCATTCTAATCGAACATATTGATCAGTGATCGTTCTAATTACTGAAACAGTTTACACAGTTTAAACCTCCTTTAGATTCACTCTCTTTAAGTCTACGTTTGGTTTTAATCACAGACAGACGGAGACAAATGCAAAGAAAAACCAGCATAAAGAGTCTCAGTCGGGTTCGTCCACCACGAGCCTCCAGACCAGCTCAGGTCTGGAGACTGGGGGGGGGGGGGGCATCCTGACCCTGACCCTCAGGTTATTCCTTACGCTTGTCACCGTCTGTAAAAAAAAAAAAAAAAAAGCACTTTACAATGTGTGAGACGCGTTGGTGGGCGGGGCTCAGGTTACCTGTGGTGGGCTGCTGAAGGGGCTGGACTGGCTGGACAGTGGTTCGCTGGTGGCGTCCCGCTGTGATGGTGGCGTACGTTGATTGACTCCCCCCCCGCCAGAGGACGAGGAGGGGGCGGGGCTGCCGGGAGCCAGCCGTTCGTCGTCATTCTGTACGAGGCTCAGGGAGATGGCCTGCCGCGTGGCGTAGGTGCAGTTAGGCAGCGGGGAGTTTTTGGGGATCTTCACTTTGTCGTCTGATGAGAACTCAATGACCTTTCGGCCGGGATACAAGGGGTGGGGGGGCGGGGGCGCCGGGTACGGGTTCAGCTTCTCGAAGGACGGAGCGCCCCCCACCTCCTCGCCCCCCGACTGCCCGTCCAGACTACTCTGACTGCGACAGGACCCGTTCTGCGGTGACGCCTCCTGACCGCTACCATTCTCTCGACCCTCGGCCCCTGCGGGGCCCGTCATGTCCACATGCACGAAGACGTCCTCGGCAACGGGCCGGCCACAGCTGCTGGACTGGGCGGAGTTAAGGACCAGCGGCTCGGGTTTCTCCAGGACCCTGGCGATGACGGAGGTCGGCACCACGTCAGCTGGGGTCAAACTCAGCGTGTCAGGATCCTGAGGACCAGGACCGGGGCCCCCCTCCGGCAGGCTGCTCTTCATGTGTTTATTCAACATGTCCTGCAGCTCATAGGGCAGCTGCAGCAGACAACACACACACACAGGCTGAGTGTTAAAGTTTCCAGGAAGTGGTCAGAGGCAACAAGATGTAACAGCTGAGTCTCTGAGACGCTAATGGAACCATCAACGCTCTCAGCAGAACCAGGAGGATAAATCAGTCAGCGCACACACACACACACACACACACCAGTTTTCTCCATTAAAGAACATCAGTGATTCTGCAGCTTCACTCTGTGTCCATCTTCATCATCATCATTACCATCATCTTCCTCAGGCAGCTGCTTCTGTTTTTTCTCACTGAATTAAAAAGTCTCCTCTGGGAGAGACCCATCAGTCACGTGACGACCCCTCAGGTTGATCTGCTGACCCTATGGAGGGGCCCGACCCATAGGTGGGGAACCAGCGGACTAAACTAACCTCCTGTATATCAGGTGGCTGAGAGCAGCTGCTGAAGGATCAATGACTCAGGATCAATGATGTGATGATGTGAAAACATTATCAATAATAAACAATAAGAACAGTAATGCATCACAGTTACTCACATCAGCAAACTTGTGGTTCCTAAAATGCGACTTGTTGCATTTGAGCAGCTGAACGGCCAAATTACAGTCCTGCCTGTAGCGCTCCTGCAGAGACGGAGAGAGGAACCAATCAGAATCAGCGCTGGATCCTGATGGAACGCCTGAAACGAGCGAAGAGCTGCTGCCTCACACCTCGCTTCTATTTCAACCATCTCATCTAACCATCATCCAGGCTTATCTATCTGTTTACTCTGTTTCTGATCAATACTACAATACCCATGAGCCTCAGCTGAACTCTGACTCCACCCTGTCCAACAGAGTGATGAGTCTGAGCTCGTTACCCAGCAGACTGAAGCTTCACATTCGTTAGTGTCGGGTCTGAATGAGTCTGAAGGCAGAGAATCAGACACTAGTCTAATCCTGATTATTTCATCCTGCTTTATTCATTCATTCATTCATGTGCCTGTCAGTGATGCATCTCTGTCTCTGAGTCGGACCCACAGTGAACTCTGTCGCCTGAAACTGGAAAACATTCTGTTTAGCTGCAGAGGAATCTGTGCCTGTCACGTCTGCCAGTTTCTGAAAGACTTAAGACACAATAATAATAATATATAATATAAGAACTGTCTGCAGTGAAGTTACTCACATTATAAAATTCAAACTGATAATTAATTAACAGTAAAAGAGAAGCGTGTTGGTAAAATCTCACATTGAGCTCCTCCAGTCGGTCGATGGTGTTTTTGGCATCCAGCAGTTTGTTGGTGAGCTCCACGATCTCCTGGTCCATCGTCTTTTTGTCCCTCTCCACCTTCCGTAGCTGTGAAGCGGTGGCAGAGACATCATGTTATACAATCTGCTGTCAATCACAGCTGACACAGCCAATCAGAACGCTGAGATGACAGGAGGCGGGCCTTCAGCAGAAATACTTCATTCAGATCATGTGGGAATAATCTTCAAAACACACGTCAAAATAAAGTATTCGTACGTGATTGAACGGTAGAATCCGTGTACACAGAGTTTTATTCCTTCAGTTTCTTCGTGTTTCACATACAAAAAAAATTGAGCCACTTTAAAGTTCGTGTTTCTACAGTTTTCCCAGATAATTTGAATGCTGCATTAGCTAGCAGCACTTCACAGGTGCATTATGGGATGCAGTGGTGTGGCTGCTGTGAGAAGATCAATATAATCGATAAGATCTTGATCGAAGCGTCAAAGCTGAACGATGAAATCTTTTCATCAAGGTTCTTCCTGCACTGAAAAAAACAAGGAGGAAAAGCAGCCAGCTAGCAGCTAACACAACTAGCATTACGTAAATGTTTCTGTTAGCATGGATACTCGGTCAACACTGATTTTTGTCTCACGAACAAATTGCTCCTCGCTGCAGCCCGAACATGGCGGGGTCAGAGGTCAAAGCCAAACCACAGACACAGTACGCTCCCTAGCTCATCCGTTCAACTGCTAACAACGCTAGCTGGTGCTGTTCAGTCTGTTTCTCCTCAGCTGAACTTGTACCAGCCTCAGCTCTAACGTTATGTTAATAACAGATGCTCTTATATGGTTCTGGTTCAGCCACTGGTCCACCCACATCACAGGGAAAACACTTTATTTGTCAACAGATATAAAATAATATATTTTATATATTAAAAATATACAGAAGATGTTTGACCTTTGAAAAGGCTCCTTCAGCTCTGACTGACTGGTGGAGGGTCTCAGGTATTTAACTTCTTGTCGGGTTGTTAACCCCTTGTGAGTCACTGACCCACCTGACCATCATGTGATCATGTGATTTGTTAGGATCACAGCAGTCACTGTGAACGGGTGTTCAGCAGCCTGGGGAGGGATCTCAGGCCTGTGGCTGACAGGTGATTCATTGTCTTTGCTGGGTAAAATCTGCTTTCTTCTGGACTGAATTCACTGAGCTCTCCGTGTGTCTCGGCCTTCAGAGAGGAGCAATCACATTTATTTCATCTTTTACTGCTCGATGCTACAAGCATGAGACACGGAGTTTGAACACCAAGTCCACGTCTTTTCATGGGTTTTAAAAACCAGAAAAACGTTAAAATGTCTCGAGAGAAAAAAACGCAGTGTTTTGAAGATACAGTCATAAAACATCAAACATGAAGTGGGAATATTCTGAGAACACAGGAATAAAACTCCAGAAGTCTGAGAGTTACTCTGACTCCCCGGTGCTGTCCGTCTCTGCTGTCCCCGTCACAGAAAAACGTCAATCAACTGTGGTCGCAATATTTCAGAAAACACATTTTCACCATTTTTCAGTGACTGGTTTAAGCACAGACTCGTTTACACCTGTTACAGGTGCACTCTGGGGGAGTCAGGACGTGGTGTTCAAAGGCCGTCAGACAGAAAATACTCCTGAGAAAACTGAGGAAGAGGATGGAGAGATGTGGATGTGATGAAGGAGGAAGGATAGACAGAAGGTGAGCAGGAGGAGGAGGAGGAGGAGGAGGAGATGAATGAAACGCAACTGCATGAACCCATGTCTGGCTGACGGCAGCCTGATGAAGATGATGAAGATGAGGATGAATCAATCCATCAGAGAGCAGCGTGAGAAAAGAGGAGAAAAAGAAAGAGAAGAGATGAAGAACGACATCAGACAAACAGGAAGTTTGGTCGATTCTTAATCATCCTGAAACTTTCAGGTTTTCTCAGAGAAACGTTTGCTCAGTGGTCAGAGGCTGATTTCAGGAAACAGAAACATTCCAACATTTCACTGGAAAAATACAAAGTTTACAGCTGTTTGTGTCTGACCAATCACAGTGACCTCTGACCTCTGCTCTACCGCCCCTGGCAACCACCCAGCTGTCAGTCAAATTAACTTCCCACAGGTAATCGATACACAGCGTCAGAGTGTGTTTTCATTTAGTCATTGATCAGTTACTGACTGAGAGTGATCAATGAGCAGTACACACACACACGTGTCATGGAGAGAAAACATCAACCAACCAAAACATAAACCATCAAATATTCTGAGGCGACAGGACGACGGCTCCACAGCGATGGTGGAGAAGGTGAACGTTTACCAGAGCGTGAAGCTTCTCCTCCAGATCCTGATTGGCTCTCTGAGACGCCGTGTAGCTGTTCTGCAGTCTGCGGAGGGAGGAGAGAGAGAGAGAAATGTCATGTAAAGTATACTAACTCACCCGCAGACCACGGACTGCAGCAGAAACCTTTGTTTAGACGGAAGGTTTTTAATTCCTCCAGTTATAATTTATTCTATAATTTATTCTTATTCTCTTCTATTCTCTATTTATTTATTTATTTATGTGGGAATGTTGTTACTACAGAAGATTTTTTGTGGCATCACAGCTGAGTCACAGTCGAGTTAAAGCTGAGTCACAGCTGAGTCATAGTCGAGTTAAAGCTGAGTCACAGTCGAGTTAAAGCTGAGTCACAGTCGAGTCAAAGCTGAGTCACAGCTGAGTCACAGTCGAGTTAAAGCTGAGTCACAGCTGAGTCAAAGTTGAGTCACAGACGAGTTAAAGCTGAGTCACAGTCGAGTTAAAGCCGAGTCACAGTCGAATTAAAGCTGAGTCACAGTCAAGTTAAAGCCGAGTCATAGCTGAGCCACAGTCGTGTTAAAGCCGAGTCACAGTCGAGCTGAGTCAGACTCTTTGCTAAGACGATCTGCAGAGACTCAGTAACAGTCAGGGACAGACACAGTCCTGGTCCTTTGAGGATCAGAGGACAGAGACACAGACCACGGTGAACCATGAGACCTGACCCTCACTGACTGATCCTTTCTGCAGTAACTGAACGCATCGCTGTTCACATGGACTCGTGTATGTGCGACAGTAAGCGAACACATCGCCGCTCATCCAGATGTTCAGTGTCGTCTCTTCGGGCTGTCTGTGGTCCCGTGGACACGGTGGATTCAGGACCAACCATGTTCAGCACAGTTGGGTCCCTGACTGATCCAGATTTGGTCACACGTGCACTGAAAACACCTTAATTCATCCGGTCGCCTGCAGTGGGAGGAGCCTGGCTGACCTAGCCAATTACAGATGAGCTCCCACATGAGCTCTATTCCTCTAACAGCCAATCAGCTTGCTCCTTACTACCTGATAAGCATCAGCTGCTGTCGTTTATCACAGATCAGAAATGTAGGAACAGAACATCAGAACCTGGTTCGGATCCAGATCATCAGAGTCTTAACCTGCGGAACTTGTCTCTCATCTTGTCCAGGTCATCTCTGGTCCGGCTGAGCTCCGCCTCCATGTAGTGACGGCTGCCGTCAAATTCTGCCTCCATGGCCTCCATCTTGTGGGTGGAGAGAGAGAGGCGGCGCCGCAGGTCCTCATTCTGCTGCTGAAGAATTCTGGGTAATGGGAGGAGACAGGAGGGGGAAGGTCAGGTGACGCTGTGACAGAACAGGCTCTGTGCTGAGTCACTGGATCCAAACGTTAGAGGATCAGGCTGATCAGAGAACAGCCGACAGCTGCAACGTTTGGTTCCAACAAAAGTCCAAAGACATTCAGTGAACGGTGAGACGCGACGCCCTGAGAACACGTGGCATCTTTTCACTATCAGAATACAGAAAGGAAGAGGAGTCTCACCTGATCCTGTCAGAGTCTGATAAGGCCTCCTGCAACAGAAAACAACAGTTACAACAAGCAGTGACACACTGCCGCCACCAGCAGTAAACACAGATACCTGTTTTAATCATGTCATTTTTAATCTGTTCTGTTATTACAAACCTAATGATTCATTTTAACAAGAGTCTAATGTCATAGGTTCCTGTACGAAGACACTGAGACTATTTCACAGCAGGTTTACGAGTTTCCTCATGTTTGAGTTCATCAGGGTCGACAGAGAAAGGTTCTTATCAGGATAATCTGGGAGGTAGAAGAAACTAACACAAGATGTTAAAATAAAAATACACTGAGCAACTCTTTATGTTGAGATGGCAACAATCCACAGCTGGAGATAACATCAGCACAAACATCACTAACAGGATTAAAACTGTTTTCATCTGCAGGAAAAACAGGAGGAAAAAACCTGAACCTGAAGAAAAAACCGGATCCAAGTCTGAACTCCACCTGAACAGGTAACACAGCTGACTGACCTCTGACCCCAACACCAACAACCTAAGCAGGACTACCTACACTCCAGCACCACTGAAGGTGTTTCTGTGGATGGTTTTAAACACAGCATCTGATCTGGGAATGTGACGGCCTGCACCCGTATGTTCTGCCAACACTTTCTCATGAAATGAGATGTGGATTTTGCGTTTAACATCATACATTTGGTGTTTAATACAATCTGAATCCTGGAATCTCTGTGAAGGATCCAGAACCGTTCAATAATAGACCAGGATCTCAAAGTATTTCAGATACGTCCTTTTCACATGGCAACGTAACGGCTAACCAGCGGGAGGCGGAGCCTGAGCTTCCGAAAGTTTAGGAAGTAACATTCTTTGTAAACTTGCTCTCCAAGATCTCTCCTTGTTTTCCAGATGTTTCTGTTTCATTATTTTCCAGGACTTTTCCAGGAGAGCCAAGCTGCTGTCATGTGACTGAACACATCAGACACGTGACACAGTCAGTGATGTCAATAAAACGACATCATAGAGACGAACAGACGCTTCCTGTCTCTTTATTGTCCATCTCTTCGATCTGTGTCGATGTATGGAAATACACCACATCTCCCAGCATGCAGCAGGGTTTTACATGATGGACCTCTCAGCCCTCTGATCGATCGCCTACCAAACAGAAAAATCAATAACTCGGCTGCTGTGACTGGAGCAGCTAAAGGGCCAATCAGATCGCACAGCTCTGCTCTGACCCTGAGCGGGAGGAGGATTTGTTATGGACACGTTCTGTTTCCTGAAGTGTCGTTACTGGTCACCAGTCTTAATGCAGTCAGAGCCTGTGCCTGACTGCATTAAGACAAATCAATGTTTCATCATATTAACCTTTGTACTGTTGCATTCTGGGTATTTCAGAAACTGATGGTACCTGTGAGCAGTGGCTGTTTGATCTGTTCGTCATGACAACATTGTGTTTGTCCTCAGCCAGGAAAGCTTAAAGTGACAGATTTTTTAATGGAGTTTGGTGACAGTTTGATCATGATTGTTTCTGTTTGCTGGAACTGTGAATGTTTATGACTCTAACTTTAATGATAATTAATAGAATGTAAAAACTGATTCCTGGTATTAGTATAAATATTCAGTGAAAATCATTTACAGGAACTACTAAGTTAATAACTGGTTTATTTATCTGTGTAATAATAGAAAATATGTGAACAAAGACTGAAAATTAAGAAACACTTGAACTCGTGGAAAAATCAGCAGTCAGATTCATATTGAGTCAACGTTTAGATCGAATAAAATAAAAGTCACATCAGATTTGAATAAGCTGATAATCAGTTGACTATCATTCACTCACAGCTGCTACGATCAATAATGAAAGGTTAACGATGGACGTCCTGACTGAGGCTGATTGTTCAGCTCTTTACAGCTGCAGAGCAGAAACAACCCTGACCACCTGCTTGGCCCAGATGAACTGGTGAAGGACTAATAAAAGATAAATTCAGTCACATTTATGCTTCATGTTTCCAGAGTGATTTCATGTTTTCTAATGATAACAGCAGCAGGAATCATTCATTCATTCATAAAGTTACAGTCAGTTTACAAAGGTTCACAGAGGGGAGAAGGGGGAGGTGAGGAGGAGGGTGAGGAAGGTTAAGGCTGTCCCCCTCTGACCTTACCTTGATGCGGGACAGAAGCGACAGATTAGAGACAGGAGGTTTGTGTTTGTTCTCCTGATCCTCCATCTTTACTCCTCTATTCACCCCCAACACCTCCTCTTTAGGCTCTGACCCCTCTGCGATGTCCCCCTGCTGCTGTGGGGTCTCCTGCCCCGCCCCCTCCCCCCGTAGGGGCTGGTACCAGCTGTCGGGTCGCTGCAGCGCTGCCACCCAATCATCCCATCGCCGAGTGCGGTCTGTGTACGAACCCTTCGCCTGCTGCTTCCTGTGGGCGTGGCGGCAGCTGTCATGGCGGTGCTGGAGGGCGGAGTTTCTTCGCTCTCTGGACGGTGATCTACCAAGCAAAGTGAGGTGGGCAGGGCTCAGCACCTGAGAGGTGATCTCATCCAGAAAGTTGGAGAAGCGAACCTTCTCCTCTAGAACCTGCATCTTCCAGTTCCAGTTGGTCCTGCAGGGAGAGGGCGGGGCCGAGGACCGCCGAGAGGGTGCTGCATGCTGCGCCGCCCGGTCCAGAGAGCGAGTTGGCCTGTGGCTGCTGGCGCTGCCCCGCCCCCGGCTGTCATCAAGCAGCTCCACTGACTTTGACTTCCTGATGATATCGTAGGTGTGCTCCACGCCCAGCGATGTCGGCTGCTTCAGGATGCCCTTTGGAGGGGTGGCAGCCGGTGTCCGGTGGGTTCGACTACGACACCCTCCTCTGGGAGCGCTGGCGGGGGACTCTTTCCTGGCTGGGGCAGGGTTTTGATGTGCTGGAAAACTCTGGCTGCCATCAGTTGTGCAGCGATTTGGTGCCTGGCGAGGACTCGAGGTGTTGTGAGGACTCGTGGTGAGGTGACGACTCATGGCATGGTGGTCAGATGCCGTGACGCCTACTGCCATGGTTCTGGTCCAGTTGGGCCGGCAGGTGTGACTTCTGAAGAGCAACGGCGGAGGGATGCAGAGCTCTAAACTGGACAGACTGGAGACGTCTGGCTCGCTGTCCGAGAGTGGGGGCGGCGACGTCGAGACATCTCGCCACGGACCATCACTCTCTGGCCTTTTAGTGCCAGCAGTGGGAAAGTGAATGAGGTGGTGCAGTGCGGGTGGAGGTGTGTTTAGGATGTGCTGGTTTACCTGATTGATGTTGGGCTGTGGTGCAGGTGGGGGTGGGGCAGTGGGCAGGGCGTGGCGAGTCTCGCGGTGCTGCGGCGGAGCCTTACGATACGGCTTCCTGGCTGGGGCCGTGCTCGTCATCCTGGGTCCCGCTTCCTTCCTTCCTGTCGACCTGTCAGTCCTGCCAGAATAAGAAGCGTTAGATGAGGTAGAAAACAACGCAGACGCCTGCTGATCACCCGCCAACCGCCCACCACGATACTGCAACCACAACTGGGCTCTGACACTGCTGTCACTCGCTCTGTTTCTCTCACACAGCAGATCAATGCTCGCTCTCCCCGCATCAGCATCACACACGCCTCCTGCATGTGTGTTTGTGTGTCTGATGGAGTGTAAATGTGCATCTCTACTGACTCTATGAATGTTTGTGAGAACCAGACTGGAGACACAGACCTGCACCATGAGGACATTTTAAAACAGGTCCTTGTAGAGCATGTCCTCTCACAAACGTCTCTGTCCCCATAAACAACTCACAAGTGCGTCAGTGGTCCTCACAGATACGTGTGTGTGTGTCCTCATACTTTCATCTTTGTGAGGACCAAGTCCATGACTTTCACTGTGACGACGTTTTGGCCATTTTGAAGGTCAAAAGTCAGACTAGTGTGAGAAGGCTCCTGTCATGAAGGTGTCAGGTTAGGGTGAGGACTGAGGATTTGGGGAATGTACCTCTCTCACCGTGTGGACATCTGACCGTAGAGGCGTCTCTCTGAGTCCAAAACCTCAAATGAATGAGGTTTTCCACATGAATTATAGTCCTCACAAGTATATAAATACACGTACACTGTGTGTGTGTGTGAAGAGAGTGTGTTTCAGCCTCAGGCAGCATTGATCTCAGTTTGTTTCCAGAACAGGAAGTGCAGCTCCATTGATCTAAATGAGGCTAACGTTAGCATGTCAGCATTAGCCAGTTAATCTGAATGACACAGAACAGAGCTAAAGTTGCTAACATGCTAACTGGCAGACCACAGCACACTGATCTAACTAACACACTGTGGGAGCAAGAGAAACACGAGATTTTTACTCATGGTGTGAAAATAACCAAGCTAAATGATAAACAGCTGTTTGTGCCAGAGCGTTTGTTTAGTTTATTTATTATCTTTATTATCCCTCAATGGGGAAGTTTCTCTTTTACACTGAATCACACATACAAAGCATGCACATGCAACGGAGACGCTGGGGCAGAGGGACAGCTGTGGTCGCTCCATTGTGCTAGGTCGAGGGATCGAACCGGTGACCAAAGCCGCACTCTTAACTTGCTGCCCCACAGCTGTCCAAATAGATGGAAAATAGTCTCACATCTGTGTCCTAAGTATGGATTTGCAGTCAGAACATGATTAGCCTAGCTTAGCATAAAGAGTAACAGAGTTAAGAGTTTATTCATAATAAATATATAATTAAATATGAAGTACTTTATAGACAGGTCTGAAATTTCTGTTTAACTATGAATTTTACTCACACACACACACACACACACATACATATACACACACACACACACACACACACACACAGAGGGAAGTTCATTATAGATAGAGATTTATTATGATGCTCTTTCTGCAGGCAGCTACTTCCTGTTGTAACTTCAGCCTGGTCCCGCCTCATCGCTCACATTGTTCAGATGAAACCATCGAACATGTCGAGGTGTGAACGTGTGATCAGCTGAGGGAACCAGCTGATCCTCTGTGTGCTCACAGATACAGTCACTGAATTCAGCTGATCTCGTTCACGTTTCTGTGTCAGACATATGAACACGTATGAAGCAGAGACTCTACGTGTTCACTCCAGGTGACTCCAGGTGTATCTACCAGTAAAATGACAGGTAGATAGGCTGGTTCACGCCTGTGTCAGCTGACCTGACCTCCTCAGTCAGGCCTGTGGTTCCACAGCGTCCTCACTGACGAACCATCAGCTGATCTCAGGTCAGTTTCAGGAGTCGGTCAGATCATCCTGTGAAATGACGTGTGTCCTGTTCACAGCCTCTGCACCTGTCAGGTGATGATGAGGAGGACGCAGGTGTCTTCATCTCGTCTGACTGCAGCTCCTGAATTTTACATCAAACAGCCCAGAGTGTTTTTACCCAACATGCTCTGCTGTCACCTAACACACAAATACACAGGTATATTCAATGTTCTGATGCAGCTGCTCATCACTTCTTCTTTCTTTGTTCCCTGTATCTTCTTTTCTTTTCCTCTTCCTCCTTTCTGTGTCCTCTCTTGTTCTTTCCTCATGTTCTTATTTTTCTATTATTTATTGCTCCCTTCTTTCTGCCCTCCTTCACAGCTTTCCGTTCCCTGCCTTCCCCTGCCCTGTCCCTTCTTTCCTCTCCGTCTTCACACTGTCTCCTCCACCCTCACGTCTTCAGGACGTAACATCACAAGCTCAGGTGTGTTTCAGTGTTTGTACCTGAACACAGCTGAGTCACAGACCCAGGATCAGCTGTTACCGTGCCCATCATGTCAGAGTTTAACGACGATCGTTAACGGGCTTAACGCCGCTCGCTCGTTAAATCGCTGAGAAAACAAAACGTTTAAAGACAAAATCTTCATCCCATTTTTCTCTCAGATGAAAAATGTTCAGAAAACGAATAAATTATTGATGGATCTCTCTCTCTCTCCAGTCCGAGGACAGAAAACATCAGACTCATCATCCCACTCACACTTTGATCAGTTGCCATGGTTACAGGGGAGGTCATTAGAGGTTAATACACCTGCAGTTACCACGGGTGAAACAGAGAAGCCAGATGAGAGGTGGTGAGGGGGAACCACCGCCATCAGCAGCAGGATCAACGCCACGAGACAAAGCTCAGCCCGGGTTCACACGCGGAAGGTTTGTGTTTGGATGAACGCAGAAAGAGAAGGTTTCTCGTCTCTGATTGGTCATGGTTTGACAGGTACGTCTGTCAGTGACACCTGATTACTGCGTCAGCCACAGTCCGATCAACATCATCCCTGCACGAGCTCAACGACCGAGAGACAGACACACAGAGGACAGATCTCCTGAGACGAGAGAAAAGGGCCGAGGCCACGGAGGGAGAGGGTTTCTGTGAGTGAGTGAAAAGAAAGAACGGATGAACGGATGAATGGATGGATCCTCACCTTGTACGTCAGCACAGAAAACTCTTCATCCTCTCTGCTGTGTTCGTCCTCTCCTCCTCCTCCTCTGGGCATGTGAGCTTCAGGCCTCCTGAAACACAAGACGGGCCTGAAACCTGAAACAGAAGACGGAGGGATGGAAAAACACGAGTCAATACCTGCCGTCAGTCGGACGGAAAACCCCGGAAACACCGGGGAGAGGGAGAGACGGGAGAGAAGGAGAGACGGGAGGAGGAAGGCCAGAGAACACAGAGATCTCAGTGGAAAGAAGCTAAAGCTCGAAAAGCCACTAATTATCCTGCTGATGACATCACGGCGTCGCACTGTCATCAGCTGGTTCCAGATCAGTTCTCCTCACAGCTGACCAATGACCTGACAGGTGTTCAGGGACCAGTCCTGTCTGATGTGGACCAACTCTGAGGTCCCTGCAGGTGGACTGTCACACATGTGCACGCAGTGGCTGATGGGAAAAGGAAGGAGATCAGTGCACAGGTGTTCACAGGTGAGGGAGGGAGAGAGGGAGAGGGAGAGGAGAGAGAGAGAGGGAGAGGGAGGGAGAGAGAGAGAGAGGGAGGGAGGGAGGGAGGGAGAGAGAGAGAGAGGGAGGAGAGGAGGGAGGGAGAGAGGAGAGGGAGGGAGGGAGAGAGAGGAGAGAGAGAGGGAGGGGGAGGGAGGAGGGAGAGGGAGGGAGGGAGGGAGGAGAGAGGGAGGGAGGGAGGGAGAGAGAGAGAGAGGGAGGGAGGGAGGAGGGAGGGGAGGAGGGAGGAGGAGGGAGGGAGGGAGAGAGAGGGAGGGAGGGAGGGAGGGAGGAGAGAGAGGGGAGAGGGAGGGAGGGAGGAGAGAGGAGGGAGGGAGGAGGAGAGAGAGAGGAGAGAGAGGGAGGGAGGGAGGGAGAGAGAGGGAGGGAGGGAGGGAGGGAGGGAGGAGGAGGAGAGAGGGAGAGAGCTGCTTTAATTTCAGTCTGAGGGGAACTAACCGGCTGCCCACACACACACACACACACACACTCTCCCTGCTGTGTGTGTGTGTGTGTGTGTGTGTGTGTGTGTGTGTGTGTGTGTTGGCTGAGTCACCGCCGTCTGTTTGTCAGGAAGACTGACTCGATGAAGCGTCTGTGACAGGAAGTGAAGCGACCAGCTGACAACCTGTCACTGACATCACTGATGCTCACCTCCAACTGAAGGTCAAACTGCAGCAGATGGCATGCTGGGAAATCCACCGGCTGCAGCGGGACCGCAGACAGAGCAGGAAGCAGCCCAGAAACATGAATCAGACTCTGAGCAGCTCTGAACAGGTGAAGCTGATGATGGTGTCCACCTGACACCTGACACATCACACTGACCGACTGAAAGCTGGAGTTTAATCAGTTGATCAATCAGAGAAAATCAATCACTGTTCAGTTACAAACTGCAAACACGTGACTGTGGGAGCACGAAGGACACCGACCAATCAGAGAGCAGAGGAGGCACGAGACTCCACCTCCTCCACCCCCGCCCCTCCAAACTCAACCTACCCATAATCCTCTCTGAGCGGAGATAAACCTCTGTAGCATGTAATCCCCCCCCCTACACACACACACACACACACACACACACACACCCTCGCCTTGCTTCAGGGCTGTTCAGGATTCAAACCAGCAGTCCCCTCCTGATCCGTCCTCCTGACGTCCCGTCCTGTTCCTCGACCATCATCATCTCTCCTGGACGACGCGGGCATGTCGTGGAGCTCAGCACATTAACCTGTGTCAGATTTACCGCCTCTGCCTCCCATCACTCCTCTTCTTCATCGTTTCAGCCAATCAGCAGCAGGAGAGACAGAACCACCACAAAGAGACAGAAACCAGCTCCAGTCTGCTGCATCGGTTCCGGTCTGTGGGTCCTGGTCTAAAAATCAAAAAAATTTGTTTGTTGTTGTTATTTGTTCTGTCCGTCTCCTGAGAGCAGGTTGGTCGACAGGAGCTGTATCAGCCAATGAGACTGCTCGAGTCTCCCTGTGAACTACATTACCCATAACACACTTCTCTTTGTATCCTGATACACACACACACACACACACACGGACAGAGACAGAGGACGAGTCGAGGACAAACTCAGACTGTTCAGCTCAGGACGTCCTGCAGAAATAAGTCCACGAGAAGACACGAGGACGAGGGGTCTCTGTCTGAAAGGCCTCTGAAGTCACTCTTAAGATTTCCTGCTGGGATTCAAAGAGTAAAGACAGGAAGTAAAACCCTCAGTGAGTATGAGGGTCGGTGTCTCAACCTGTGACCCTTGTACCGGAGGAGGACAAATATGTCTACAGGCCTGTTGTTGTCCAATCTGTCCTTTCTCCACGTGCACATGCGCCCCTCTGCGTGTGCATGACAGAGCTGGATCAGTGTGCACAGGCGGGTCCTGCTGGGTCCTGCTGGGTCCTAGCGGGTCCTGGCGGGTCCTGGTGGATCCTGGTGGCTCCTGGTGGGTCCTGGAGGGTCCTGCTGGGTCCTGGTGGGTCCTGGTGGGTCCTGCTGGGTTCTGCTGGGTTCTGGTGGGTCCTGGCGGGTCCTGCTGGGTCCTGCTGGGTACTGCTGGATCCTGGTGGATCCTGCTGAGTCCTGGTGGGTCCTAATGGGTCCTGCTGGGTCCTGCTAGGTACTGCTGGGTGCTGGTGGATCCTGGTGGGTCCTGCTGGGTCCTTCTGGGTCCTGGTGGATTCTGGTGGATCCTGGTGGATCCTGCTGGGTCCTGCTGGGTCCTGGTGGATCCTGGTGGATCCTGCTGGGTCCTGCTGGGTCCTGGTGGCACTTATCACTGTGATAATAAAGCTCAGTATGTGAGGATGGCGTCCACACGCAGGAGGCTGGGCTGGACACCTCCATCAGGACGTCCCCGCTGGGACAGTAAGCACCTGTGTGAGCGACCAGAGAACCGATGCAGCATATTCAGAGTAACCAGGCCGATGTTAGAGCTACAGCCTGACGTCACCTGAACATGAAACCAAACGCACCTCATCTGAGACTGAAACACACACCTGAACAGGTGAACAAAGCAGGACACACAGCTCAGACACACACACACACACACACACTGAGGACAGCTGGTGTGTGTCTGTCAGACGTGAACTCTCTCAGAGTCGGTGCTGAAATCTTCTTCAGACCAGAGCAGCAGAGTCCAGATCCATCAGCTTCGACAGGTGATGTTGGAACCAGGTGTCAGTCAGCTGATGAAGATCCATCACCATCATCACCATCATCATCAGATCAGATTCAGATTCAGATCCTGTCCACATTTTCTTTCAGACCTCACTTCCTGTCTATGTTTGCTGACTTCACAAAGTGACAGAGACCCAGACTGTTTCCTAGCAACAGACCAGCTGGACGGACTGACTGTCCCTGAAACCACATCAGCCAGAGCCTGTTTGACTCTGACTCTGATTCAACCTCAACTAGTCCTGCCAGGCACAGCAACAGCAACAAGAGCAGTTAGTTCGTGGACGGAACGTGATCCGGTTTCAGTGTGACCTGACTACCAGGTGTTAGACAAATGAAAGTGTGAGTCTCTCTGTCCTCAGAGTTGGACAGAGGACGTTTCTGTCCCACAGATGTCGGAGAAGCTTTCTGTTCACAAACTCTTCTGCCTCAGAAATACACAACAGGCACAAACTACTAGCTGAAGGCTCCTGTGCTGAACACACCTGACCTGTCAGGTGTCAGTCACCTGTCAATCACTCACTCCACAGAGTCACAGGTGACCTGGTTCAGGTGTGACTCCAGTCTGATGAGCAGCTGCTGATCCAGCTCCTGCCTGGTTCACCTGCTGCGTCAGGCTGGAGCTTTGATCTGATCCACACTCACCTGAAGATTCTGACATGAGGTTGTTTTATTCAAGGTCGAGACAGTTTCTCTGTGTTCGGCTGTCACATGAGGAGAGCAATGCATTATGGGTAGTTTTTAGCCTAAAGCTTTCTTCGTGTCTGTTTATTGTTTATTGTTGTTTTCCCCTGTCCCTCTGACAAAGCTGATTCATAAAGTTCCAGGAACCATCTTTGTTGGTTTTATTCATCAACAAACAACAAACAAAAAGCACAAAGGACGTGTAACGTGTAAGACTCTCCGTCCTCTGAATGATCAACAAGATCTTTAACCCGTTTCTCAGCAGGAGCAGGACACGTTAAAAACCTTTTCCTGCATCACAGGAGACAAAATACTTTCACCCAGACGATCAGACCAGCTGCTGGTTTGATACTGGAGGGGAATAAACAGGGACACCGACACACTGTAGACACACTGTAGACACACTGGGGACACACTGGGGACACACTGTGATGAACCAGCTCCTTAACAAACACTGTGATTAAGTGAACTTCACTTCTGAGAACGGCACAAACAGAACAAATCCTCCAACAGGACGAGATCAGCTCTGTGCTGGACTGTGGACAAAGGGGCGGGGTGGGGGAGGGTCTAAGTGAGAACATGCGGACACTCTCCACGCCCACACACACCTACGCCTATACCGGCAACCTGACTGCCCGCTGCGTCGGGGCAAGTGGCTAACAGTTAGCTTCCATAATTCGAGGTAAACATTATAACTAAGTGATCTTAGTAAATACATATATCAATAAATATTACATAAAAAGGAGAGCTGTGATGTTTTACTAGGTGAAGCTACATGTTACATAGTGTAATCATGGGTGTAAGCTAACTATCAGCTAACTGTGTGTCATCACCCACAGGTGCAGGTGGAGGTTGGTGCTCGCAGGTGTGTGACGTGTTGTGGCCATAACACTGTCCAGTCAGGCGTCTCCTGCACCTCGTCCACTGTCTTATTATATACAGAAATATAGTTTTTAATAATATAACTGGTTATTTAATTCATCAGTTCATTACATCCTGTTATACACCTTTCTGGTGATAGTGATGGTTAATAAAACTGCTGAAATGAATCCTCAAATTCAAGACCCGTATAACGTTCAGCACCGTAACAAGGTGAGCATACACCTGTCCTCACCTGTTTACCTTCTGAGACACAGCAGACATTCATAACTACTGAATGACAGAGTGTGAAGTAAGCGTTACAGTTTTAATCACATGTAATTTACTTCAGCGTGATGCTAACCGGAACTATTACGACGTCCTGATGGACAGTTTTATCAAAGTGCATTAATGCAGCGCATTGGACAGTAACACTGGTCACATGTCAGAGACACAAAGCAAACGTTACATTAACGCACAGGTTACCAGTGGTTACCAGCCCGGCATGGCCAGGTACTGTTAGCATAGTAAATGCTAACGCTAGCACTAGCTCACTAAATTGGTTAGCAAGGTGCATCCGTAATTCATTTAAACTGTGATATTAACTGTGACACTAATTGTCTCCACTTGTCTGGTCAGAGCACAGAGGAAAAGCGCACCGATGTTTGTGCTGCACTGTGCACATTTTACTGAACTGGAAACTGTGGAAAGTTCATTAAACCATTAAGAAAATAAACATTTACTTACTGAAAAAACTGGACACCAGAATCCTCAGAGGGACCCCGAAGGACACGCTGTGATTACTGCGAACTGAAAAACTCGTGAAAACAAGCTAACGAACAACACAACAGCCTGTGGGAAATTCCACTGACAGAGAAATCACAGTACAAACCAGTCACAACACTGTGCGACGGGAGTTCACCGGTTCACCATCTCCATGGCCTGTCAATCACTCCCAACCACGGATGTCAATCAAGCAGCCACGCCCCCAAATACACCGTTCTTACAGGTCTAATATTTCATTAATTAGGGCATAATTTTCAGATGGACCAGATCACGGACCAGGAGGAGCGAAGTTAGCTGTGGACCTCACAGCGGCGCGTTATTTCAACAGTGAAACCGATGAAGAGGTGGTCTATGATGCCACTTGCCCTCCCCAGACAGGTCAACACCCTGTCACACCAGGACTCATGTGGCCCCTGGAATGTACATCATGCTTAACTGACCTTCACATTCAGTGACAGACGCCTGTATTCATGTGTGTCGGCCATTATCAGAGAGCTGACTTTAACTGACCCCTGACTTTAATGTGAGGAAAGAGAGTTTATCTGCTTCTCAAAGAGGGCTGGGGGGGTGGGGGTTAATGGAGCTTCATATAAACTTTGTTGTTAAAGATGGTGAGGTTGATCTGTCCCACATCACCTGCTGATTGATGGTCTGAGCAGCAGCCTCATGGCAGAGACAGTACATGGCTTTGTCTCGGCCTCACTGTGATTGTTAAATGTGAGGTGGACGGAGCTGCTGTTGCAGTACAGCAGATAAACTGTTCCCTCCGTCACCGGCTGGCAGACGAGGTCCCACCTCTGAAACGTGACAGACTCATTCAGATTTTGTTGATGAGGCTCCGCACGCCGCCACAGCGTCGATCCACAGGTTCCAGGTGTGGATGTTTGCTGGTTTTCTTCTCTGTGATATAAAAGCACAGACCTTCAGCTTCTGGACTCGACAAAACAAGACGTCTGAATACGACTGGGGCTTGAGAAGCTGAGACAGACCAAACAATGATTAACCAACTAATGAAGCCATGAGGTGATTCTGGCCTAGTGGCCACGCTCGGTAGTGCAGCATCATGTGACCCACACTGATCCACAAACCATTTCTGCCCAAACAGCGACTGGGAAAGAAGTGTCAGAGACACGATGAGCACATCGATGAAGACACAGTCCTGAACACAGCGTCCAGCTCCTTACAGTGTTTATGGTTCAGATAATGATCATTAATCTGCTGATTCTGTCCTCAGTTAAAAACATCTGTCACAGACAGATTCAGATACTGAGACAGAGACCAGAGACGAGCAAAGCTCTGAGTCTGAGAACAGGTGCATTTACAACAATAATCAATCTTCTGTTAAAATATTTTCTGTTGATCAATTGTTTCATCGATCGTATTATTTCATCTCTGGTTCAAACCTTTAAAGTGATTCAGTGTTTCACCTGCAGGACAGGTGAGACACACACACACACACACACACACACACACACAGGATGTGGAGGATGTCCAGTATTCTACAGCCTGCAGAAATGTTTCCATGGCAACAACAACAAACGTATCCACAACATTAATAACTGGATTACTGTGATGTAAAGGGCAGAGCAACTGCCCCTGCATACCTTTACATTTACCCCTACAACAACCAGCATGTGGCCCTGGTCTGAACCAGCTCTGTGTGTCCTCAGACACTGAACTGAACCTGGACTGAAACAGGAAGCAGATCTGAAGTCAGCATGATTCTCTCTTCACGTTACATCCATGAGGAACATTTGACCAATCTGCTGACGAGATGCAGGATTAGGGTCCAGCACTCAGATTTCAGAGGTCTGAGATTCTTAACTGAGACAGAAACTGGAATATTTTCATAGATTGTATATTTTCCAGGCGTGAGGAAACAGCCTGAGTCTGTCTGCTCCCTGTGTGTCTCCTCATCTGTGGGCTCTCTGAAACTTTCAGACACGGACACAGCAGCCGGCATGTCCCAGCGTGGTCTGAGGGATCAGACCTCAGAGTGTCCTCTATGCGTCTCAGGTGCATTCACACCTGTGCTGAAAGCTGTCCACCTGTGATCCGATCACCTGAGACGCAGTTAAATGCCAGATCCGAACAGGGCCTGAGGCTTTAGGGGCCAGAGGAAGTCAGTCACCCCGCTAAGGTCTAAGTGAAGCGGGTGTTTCGTACAGCCCTGGGTGCTGGCTAACAGGCTGCCTCCGCCTGCCACCGGGGGCCGAATACCAAACCGACACCACCCTCCACCCTCCAACAGTCCGCCAAACGGAGATAAACCCTGTGAGACCCGCTCCCGGTCTGACTGTGGCCCAGTTCACCGCACAACAAGCTGCACAAAACTGTCACACACCGACCAGCACCGACCAAACCGACACCGAGCCTCCACACTCTGCTCCGTAACGGCAGCTAACCCGGTCTGAGCTTACCTGTGAGAGCGGTTAGCGCGGCTCGGTCCGGGTTTTCTCCGCCAACAAATCCCGGAAAACGGAGGCGAGAGGAAACTTTAGCCGGAGCTCCGGTCTGCTCCTCGGCGGGGTGAGTGGGGAGGGGTGGGGAGAGAGAGGGGAGGGGTGGAGGGGGATCCGAACCGATCCGAGGCCGGGGAGGAGCGCTGAGGTCCGGCTGCAGAGGAGATTTCAGCGAGGAGGCGGCAGCAGCAACGGACGGCGGGAGAAGACGCAGCCGGCTGAGACGCTGCGTTCGCCGGGAGGAGAATCCAGTCAGAGCCGGGAGGATAAAGTTGATCAGCTGCTCCACTCAGCTGTCGCCATCTTTACCCGCGGGGCATGACGGGTAATCCTCAGGAATCCCGACCCCCCACACCCCCCACCCCCACACACGTCCTGCGTGCTGACGTCATACACCTTAATCCGTGGAATTGTAAAGGTGGAGCTGAGGGCGGAGGGGGGGGCGGTCGGTAGATGGCAGTATGGTCAAGACCAGAATGTGTGTGTGTGTGTGTGTGAGAACATGTCTTTCTATAGTTGTGTGGATTTTGATGTGAGGACATTTCAGCAGGTCTACACAAGTGCAGTGACTTGTCTCTTGTCTCATTTTAGGACATTTAAGATAAGATAAGATAAACCTTTAATAGTCCCACAATGGGGAAATTGCACAGTGGTCACATGGTCTGAGACTGAGACCTGCAGACCACCGGGACCACCACCAGTTCCTCTGCAGTTTGACCGCCGAGTCCTTCTTCCTAAAGAAGAGGGACAAACTGGGGCAGGATCAGACTCCACAGGAGGACAGGAGGACAGACCGCTGAGTGATGATTCTCTAACTGGTTCCTCACCTCAGTCGAGGTTCGAACCAAGAAACCTGCCAATCAAAGCCTCAGCGGCAGGGGGGCGGGAACATGTTTACAGACAGACCTGGGCTCTTCAGAACACCTGAGCAATAATCACCTGTCCTCTCTGTGTTTTCATTCCACCAATCAAATCGTCTTCACACTGGGACTCTACTCACAGGGACAGAAACATGCACACACACTCACTCACACACACACACACACACACACACACACTCACTCACACACACACAGATAGCAGCTGTTGAGCAGATTATCGTCTCCCCGCAGAGCGGAAAGACGAGGACAATGTCCAGCTGCTCCACAACAATGCAGATCCCCTTTGTCCTCTGATATGAGAGCTATGGGAGTAATGGGAGGTATGGACAACATGTCACTGGTTTGAGTTCCAGCAGCTGCTGGTGTCTCTCCAACAAGTCTCAAAACCAGAATCACAAGAAAGACGCTCAGAGACGGAGACCAGCAGGACATTAAACTGCTGCTGACCAATGACTGAGCACTGTCCCGATCAGCTGATGATGCTGAGGTCTGTAGTTTCACTGATTCCCTGAAGCTGAGGACTGATCACAAAGCTCCAGCTCAGACGATGGAGAACGTGACGGTAGTTTCGTGTGTTTGTGTGCGGAACGTCCCGTCCACAGATCAGACCGGAGACATCAGACCGGAGACAGACCACAAGACCCGACCTGCCACAGATCAACCGATCCTCCAAAAGCCAGATTGTTGATCGATCAAGGGATTGATCAGGCCTGTGACCCTCCAAAGGACACACACACACACACACACACACTGATCCTCTGTGTAAAGGCCTGTGATTAGCTCCCATGGAACATTGAGGTCTGATATCAGGGATTAAACCGTCCTCAGATCAGTGGACAGAGACACCTGCATGAAGGGAGGAGGTAAGGAAACAATCAAGGAGTTAGGGTGTAAGCATTCAGCACACTGAGTACGAGGACAACACACTGATTGTAACAGTTTCACCTGAGGCTTCTCGTCTCCTCTCAGACACCTCTGTGACTGAACGTACTCCATGATGGACGACCTCCGTCAGAGAAGAAGTGGAGGACAGAGGAGCTGGAAAGGTGAAGAAGAAGAAGAAGGAGAAGAAAAAATGTCATGTTCCTAAAACTGACCTCAGGTCAGTTGATGGAGCCTGACAGCTGGATCATCGTCTGATGGTTCAGGGAACAGGAAGTGAGTCAGACCATCAGCAGCAACCTGTTTCATGGAAAAGGTCAGAGGTCACAGGTGAAAGCAGTTGGATGAGAAGTGAAACCTCTCCCACAGCTCTACTGACAGGAAGCCTCAGCCCTGTTCCTGATGCACTTTCAAAATAAAACAAGGCTTAATAATGATTTTAAATGATCTGATATTTTAAAAGCAGTGATGTTTTCTTCAGACATCACCCCATCCTGTTTGTCTCTGGACTGAAATAACTGCACCTCAAGGTCAAAGGTCACACTGCCATCAGAGAGGAAGTGAAGGAAAACAGGAAGCGCTGAAGGAAAGAAAAAGAAAGAGCTGGTGAAGGACAGGAGGATGTAGGTAAGGAAACAAGGAGGCAGGAAGAGAAATGCAGGACTGAAGAAATAAAAGGAAATATGGAAGAGGAAGACAGGAAAGGAAAGGAAGTGAAGAAAAAGGGATATGAAGGAAACAAGGAGTTAAAGGAAAGAAGACAGAAGGAGAAAATGCAGGGAAAGAAAGTTGAAGAGAGGAATCAAAAAAAGAGGGTGGTACAGGAGCGAAAGAAAGAAGGGGGTAGGAAAGGAAACAAGGAAATATGTAAGGAAAGGTAGGAGAGAAGGACATTCAAAAGGAAAGAAGCAAAGGAGCAGGAAAGTTTTAGGAAAAGAGGGATGAAGTGAAAGAGAGAAGGAAGTAGTAAAGAAACATGATTAAAGATGTGGAAGGACACAAAGAGGAAGAAAAGAGGAAAGAAGGAAAAAATAAGGATGCAAGGAAGGCAAGAGGGGTAGGAAAAAAGGAAAAGGGAATCAGAAAGGGAAGGAGGGATGTAATGAAAAGGAAGGAAAGGAGAAAAAACAGAAAAGAAGAAGGGAGGAAACAAGGAGCTAAGGAAAAATAAAGAAAGAAGGAGTAAAGGAATAAAGGGGTAGGGAAGGAAATAATATAGGAGAGATAGGAAAGGACATAAAAGAACAAGGGAAGTAATCAAGGAAGCGTGTGTGTGTGTGATGCCTTCATCTGAGTTTTAAAATGGGAGGGGGGTGGTGGTGTAGGTGGGGGAGGGGGTCCTCAGCTGCTGTGGTGAGGGAGGGGTCAAGGCTGCCCCCCCATTCTTCTCCCTGGATAAACAGAGAGGCATTGTGGGGCAGGTGGTTTCACAGTGTCGAGCAGAGAGGAATCTCCCAGCTGCTCCTGCTGCGTTTCATTCATCAGGTTAGACCCTCATCAGCCGCTCAACACCCCTCACCCCACCCCAGACCCCGCCACCGCCACCACCCCCCGCCGTCTGAGCGCCGCTCCAACGTCAGCCGATGGTCAGATTTAGCTGCCGAACGCCGTCACAGAAAGATCCGGTTACAGCTGAAGACCAGAAAACTAAAGCAGAGAGCTGGAAAAACCAGCAGCTGGTAAAACCAGGAATCATGAGGAGGTGAAACTGGCTCCGCTGATTGGCTGATTATTGGTTATTGATTGGTAGATAGAGATGGACGGAGGCGGAGGACGGTGGGTGGTGTTGGTGAACCACAGTTGGCTGTGGATCAGAGATGCCCCCCTCTGCTCATCGACCAGGTGCAGTCAGAGAACAGGTCTCCCCTCCTCCCATAAAATATATCATCAATATGTGTGACAGGTTAAAGTTTAATGTTAGAGAATCCTGCAAGTGGTTCTACACCCAGCTCTGACTTCCTGTTCTATGTGGTTCTAGAGGTCCTTTTGGAGGTTCTGGGTGTCCTGTGAGAGGTTCTTATGGTATTGTAGGTGATTCTAATTTAAAATTCTAAAAAGGTTTTTGAGGTCCTTAAGGAGGTTCTCAGAGGTTCTAGCAGTGAGTGAAGAGGTTCTAAGGGTCTTCTAGTGGTTCTTTGTGGTGGTTGTAGCCGTCACTGAGGAAGGTTTTAGGGTTCCTGTCGATGGTTCTATGGACCTTTGGTGGTTTTAGTGGCCTGGTAGGTGGTTCTAGGAGACCTTGAGGAGAATCAAGGAGGTTTGAGGGGTCCTGTAGGAGGTCTTAGAGGTCTTTTAAGTGGTTCTAATGGTCCCTCAGGAAGTTCTCTGAGTCCTTATGGAGCCATTGGTGATCATCAAAGAGATTCTGGCCTCCATCAAGAAGGTTCTAGACGTCCATCCAATGGTTGTAGTTGTCTTTTAGGTGGTCTCTTGGTCACTGAGGGGGTTCTCACAGTCACATGTATCGTTCTGTAAATAAATAAATAAACAGAATGTTTTTTATTTACAGTAAGTTAACTGTTTCCCAATATTTCGTCTGTCAGGATCAACTGTCTCTGAGCTGCTGCTTCTTCACTCTCAAATGAAAACATCTAAAAAGTTCCACCTTGTTCCAGGTGAGGACAAGTCGTTGCCTGCTGGGACACGAGACGCCTCCTGATCAGAAGTCAGATGTGATTCAGTAACAGACATGCAGAAACACGAGCAGACGAGAGGGAGACAGCGTCTCGAGCTGACACACTCGGCCTGCTGGGAGCTGACTTACACAGACGAAACAGATCAGAGTGGAGGATCAGATAGAGGAGGGAGGGAGAACAAACAGTGTCTCCCCCACGTCCAAAAGACATTTTAGGAAGAACGAGACAACAGGAGCGTCCGTGACAGGACAGGAAGCTTCACATCCAGAGCTCAGGTACAATCAGTCACAAGCATCCGAGAACATTTAAACCAATAAAACACAAAAGAGTTCAACTCCCTGCTAATGTCCTCTACACACCCGTCTCTGTCTCCGTGGTGCTGAGACCCAGACTCGTGTCCTTTTCTTTGCTTGTGGTTTTGTTTGTGTGCTGACACACACTGAAGCAACTGCAGCCTCGTTCACAGCTTCAACTGTGAAAGTGTTAAAGCTGATGCCGACAGTGTTTATGTGTCCAATCAACACCTATTAACACCTGAGTGTGGAGGTGGACTGAACACACACACACACAGAGTCTGTGTGTGTGTGCTGATCAGGTTTAATTTAACACCACAGTTATCTGACAAACAACAGGAGACCCAGCAGCTCCTCCCCTCCTCCGCAGGGTATGACCCCGACATACCCGGCGGAGGGGGAGTGTGTTAAATGAAGGGGGAGGACGGGTGGAGGAGAGTCTCAGTGTCTCAATGTCGTTTGTCTGCAGCTTCACACACAAACACACACTCTGCAGAGGAGTGTGTGTTCAGAAAGCCAGCAGAGGAGGAAGCCGCCGTCTGAAGGTGCGGACGCTCCACTGTGCCTTCAACTCTCAGCTTCCTGTTTCATTATTTTTAACTGCTCCATCAAACGGCGTGGGACAGGACGCTGCCTAAGGACATCTGTCCTCAGAGTTTGACTCTCCTTCAGGACTCAGCACATTCAGGCAAGTGATGGATTTCAGTTCAGCTTTTCCCAGAGTCTGTTTAACAGGTGAGACTTTTCTTCCACGGCTGCAGCGACGTCTCAGACCGTCGTCACAGGCTGCAGAGCGTGAAGCCTCCGCTGCCTCACATCTGCTTGTTTCACATGTCTTTCGTGTGCTTGCTCTGTGGCTGTAGCTGCTGCTCGGACTTCAGGGGCTGACAGTCACACGTCTCCTCCACGGTCGTGGAGTTCGGTGTTCAGTGTTCTCTGTGACCTTTTAAGGGTCTGAACAACGTGAGTGAGGCAGGTGTAAACCGTCAGGTACAGACCTGCTGAGCTCACCAGCACTGAGCAGCTGATCAGGGTTTGATTACTCTGGATTTATTGATTAATCTGAATTCAGCTCCACTTTGAATTGAGGAGGATGACTGTCCTCTGCTGACAGCTTAAATCTGACCCTGAGAGGCTGAACAGGTTCAGTCAGGTGCTGGTCCTGGATCAGGTCTGATCGGCTCCTGATGAGTTCGCCGCTGTCACTGACGCATCAGCCGCTGCAGGACGTGGAGTTTCAGAGAGGTTTTACAGATTTGACTCGTGTGTTTTCGGGCGACAGCTGTGACCGATGGTGCATGACACGTTCTTCTTCTCACGCAGGTTTGATTCCTGTTAAATTGCTCTGAGCTCTGCCGGGATCGAAACACACGTGTTCAGCTTCAGGCTGTAAAAACCACTCCATAAATACCAGCACTTCAAAATAAAAGCCCTCAGTGCAGACTCTTCAGGGGGAGAGGCATGGACAGACAGCGAGGACGTGTCCGCTTTATTCCATCAACTTTCAGGTTGCGCTGACCTTTGATCTTCTTGCTGAACAGTGTGAATTCAGTTCAGTACAGGGCAGGACAGTGGGGTTTAGCAGATCCTGGTTCAGATCCAGAACCGGTCGGCTGAGGCTTTTCAGCGTGATAAGGTTCATTTACTGAGTAAAACCACTGAGCCCAGTTTACTCTGACAATGACCCACACAGACACACACTGTGAGTCTCTGTGGACGAAGACATCAGCTGAGTGAGGGTAAGATGTGGATGTTTTGACCTCTGACCCCTGGTGATGTTTAAAGAAGCGAAGAACTGACAGATGAAAACACATCAGATGCTGATGTGACGTGAGTCGACTGTCGGAGCCTGAAGGACGTTTCACTTTCTGATGAAACCTTCAGAAACACGACACAAGGTTTTCTTCTTCTTCTTCTTCTTCTTCTTCATGCCTTAAAGCGTCCAAACATCAAACACAAAAAACATAATCAAACATGGAAGGTTGGAAAATTAGAATTTGGACAGAAACTTTACGACTGGAATAAAACTCTGGGAAAATCGTGTCTCTCAACGACCGAATGTCTTTTTAGTCGCGCTGAAATATGATATCATGATGTTTACACAACAAAAAGACGCTGTTGGCGTTTCTCTCACACAAAGAACCGCAGCTGGTAAAAAGAGTACAAACAGGTTGTGTAGTGTGACACACAACCAGCAGAAGGAACAACAAACATCTGCAATAATATTCTGTTCTGAGCTGTTTAACCACTGACGCTAACTACAAACGCTCTGGAATGATCGAAACTACGAACTGAAGCTATGAACACGACACACATGTAAATACAACATGAAAAATCCAAATATTAAAACCAGCTGGTGACAAACATTAGGCAGATCCAGGTGCAGCAGATTTTTCCAGGTGTTCACGCTGATTATTTCCTCAGATATTAATTTAATCAGTAAAATGTGAAGAATCTGTGCTGTGTGGTGACTGACTGCTGCTGCTGCTCTTCTGAGTTCGGTCTATTCTACACCCTGTACTTTGATTTCTGAGGACGTGGGTCGTGTCTGCCTCCACCTGCTGAGATCCTCTCAGAAACCTGCTCTGGATCCGTCTATCCGTTAGTCTGGGGGTGGGGACCGGAGATGATCGCAGCTGATGCTGGATAAGAGGCAGGGTTCACCTGTACAGGTGTCCAGTCACTCACACAGCAGAACTGAGGACACTTTAGAGTCACCACCAAACGTCAGCTGTACCAGTCACAGCTGATCAGACTGAGAGCTGAGTATTTTTCTTTTGTTATGTGAGTTCATTCAGTAAAAGATGTGAAAACTTCCTCTGCTGTGTTTTTGTTCTGACTGAATATCAGAGAACAGAGAACAGGCAGAGGAATGAGAGAGAAACAGATTCTTCTACAGTGGTTCTGTGAAGAACAGAAGAATGAGCTGTGTGTGTGTGAGTGTGTGAATTACATGTTGAAGCATTAAATTGGCCACCTGTTGCTATCCTTTCTCTCTCTCTCACACACACACACACTCCTCTTATTCTTTACTTTCTCAACCAAACACTCTGAAATACAAGCTATGATGAGGACGCGTCGTCTCGAGGTCTACTTGCAGCTCAGACGTGGTTTTAGGTTCAGGTTAGAATCAGGTTTAGGTCCAGATCAGGGTCAGGGACTAACAAATGTTGACGAGTGTTCTCTCAACTCATGTAAGACAAGAATGTGTGTGTGTGTGTGTGTGCTTTGGTATGTGAGTATGGAAGATACTCAGTTACACACACTCACACATGCTCAGTAATCCAGGCATGTCAGTTCCTGTCTTTGCGGAGGTTCTGTTCGTTGCTGTAATCTCTGGAAAAACAATCCTGCCCGTTGTTTCCCGCCACTGCCGCCTGCCAGTCAAGTGCGTGGGCAGAGCAACCTCAGGGTCCGTCACTACAGCAACCGGCTGCACAGAGTGAAGCTGCGAGCAGGAAGAAGAGACAAACAGAGAGGAAAACACTCAGCGTGGAGAGATCTGGCAGCAGAAACCAGGACGAGATCTGAAGAGAAAACCTGCAGACGGAAACTTCCAGCAGGAAGCAGCAGGTAGGAACAGGAAGCTGAAACCGATCACATGGTTTAAACTCCGCTACAGGTTCAGGTGCTGAGACAGTTGTGCTCTGAATTTAAAGGAGCAGTCTGAGGTTTGGTCAGAGGACACCGTTAGCCTCGCTAACGTCCACCTGGACGATCAGCTGCTGCCAGGGACGGTTAGACAGAGCTGTCTCTGTGGGCTCAGCACAGGCAGCTATGACCCACTGGACGGAGAAAAAACAGGTGCTGACCAAAAACGAACAAACTCACCTTTTCTTCTCATGTTTGTGAGTTTACAGTGGAACAAACGAGCTCCAGGAAATAGCCACAGCCTCGTTCTCAACAGTCTGAAACTCAAACTAAAGCTTTCACCGTCCGTTCGGCTTCTTCCTGTCAGCGTACGTGAGTTTTCTCTGGTGTGGTGGTGGTGGTCGTGGACTGAGGGCAGACCGGACCCTGCAGTGACACATCCTGTTTTCTGAGACAGGACCTGCTGGGTTAGCATGCTAACATCGGTGGAAGATAAGTTAGGATACAGCTCTGTGAGTAAAGGAATGACGTCTGATGATGAACTCGCATCATTTCCTCGACACCGGTCAGTAAACTGCTGGTGACGCTAACGTTGGCTTTGTAACGACGCAAAAACACGCAAAGAGCTGCGTTAAGCTGGAGAGGTAGCGACGGACTGAATGCTGAGGCTCAGGTCTGAGGGTGAAGGGGTTACACATCAGTAGAAACCACCGAGCCAACTGGACACCCCTGCCACCCCTGCCACTCTACAGGAATAAGGAAGCAGCCGTCACCATGGGAACGGAAGGACAGTCTGCCCTGTGTGAACAGCCTTTCATTTTCCATCTGCAGTCGTGGGAGCTGAACGACACGTCTGTGATTTCCTACAGTGAAGTCAGCACCAGGAAAGTGACGCCGTTTCCTCTGGTCGACGCCCAACGAAACCACCCAACAAACCTCAGTCAGTCCATCTGAGAGACGGAACAGTGGATCTACACTTCTGTTGTCTTACTCAGCCACCTCATGTTATATGGACCAGTCTGTCAGTCTGACGTTCGTCCTGAGGGTGGCGCAAGAGGAAAGACCACGGAGCCATAAAAATCCACAGGTTCACCCTCTGAGCTCAGAATACAGTCTGGGCGCTCAGACAGAGACACTCAAACAGAGACTGTCAGACAGAGACACTCAGAGACACCCAGACAGAGACCCTCATACAGAGACACTCAGACAGAGACCGTCAGACAGAGACACTCAGACAGAGACCCTCAAACAGAGACTGTCAGACAGAGACACTCAGAGACACCCAGACAGAGACCCTCATACAGAGACACTCAGACAGAGACACTCAGACAGAGACCGTCAGACAGAGACACTCAGACAGAGACCCTCAAACAGAGACTGTCAGACAGACACACTCAGACAGAGACACCTGATCAGTTCACAAACAAAGAAATTCATCGCCAGCAGTTTCAGTTACTGATCGGTCGTTGATGTTTTCAGAAGAGAAAAATATTGATCATGAATACTGAATGTGAACATTTTGTCTTTCGTGAACATCTGGGTTGCAGATGTTTTTCAGGTCAGGGCCCTGAATGAGTCTGACTCAGAGTCTGTCAGAAATGTCCCACATCAAAGACTCGCGGGTCAGCATCTGAGTTATTGATGGAGCATCTGTCAGCTGATCAGGTTTCACACGTTTGAAGTGTCCAAACCTGAAGACACGGCTTTAAAAAGCTTTGACGTGTCGCTGAGTCCAGCTGAGAGCTGCAGAGGACATCAGGGACAAACATCTGATCCGAGGTCTGCTAACAGGACGCAGATCATCAGTTCCTGTGGACAGGACATGTGGGGGTTTTCAGTCTGCAGACTCTGGCTGGCCTGTGCTCAAATGTCCGTCCAATATTGTGAAAGGATCAGTGTGATGGCTGAGTATTGGTCACGTGCAGACCGTAAACAGGAAGCTGATGTAAACAGACCACAGTAAATGAAGTGTGAACGCAGCCTGTTCACAGCTGATCCCAGGTCTGCTCTGTGATCCTGGACCAGAGGCAGCAGCTCTGATTTATCTCTCTCACACCTGGTTCAGACCTTTGAGCGGGACGATGACAGCTCGAGACGCTGGGCTGAAGACGCCGCTGAGTCCGTCTCACCTTTCAGAGAGCTCTGTGTGTTTATCCAACGCTGAGAAACTGACTCCAGGTCAGTCACCGTGTCTTTCTTCTCTTTCAGGTCGTCCTCTCTGTAGCCAATATGTCTGCAGCCGTCCTGCTGCTGCTGAGCTGTTGTGTCCTCACTGTCCTCATCGTCCCTCCATGCACAGGCCAAGGTAGGTCATATGATTGCAGGTTTCCCCCCCTCCTCTCTCTCTCTCTCTCTCTCTCTCTCTGGGTCTCTGCTGGGTTTCAGACAGAGCTGCTGGGTCAG
>CM028904.1:20801007-20878507 GCA_016801885.1 Toxotes chatareus | reverse complement strand
ACTGTCAACAAGAGAAAATATCTGAGATGGACGAGACTCAGACGAGACTCGGGCGAGACTCAGACGCTCGTGGACTGTACTGGAAAGAAAAATGAAACTCTGTTACAGCCTAGCTGTTATATTGTCAGCTTCCTTTCCCAGGGACGTCCATCTGTCTGTCCCTGTTGTCTTTGATCTGTCCTGTTCTTCTTCCTCCAGGAAGTAACTGCAGCTGCAGCGTCACCAACAGCCACTGTGATGAGTCCGGAGTCTGCAGGTGAGACATCCATCAGTTATTCACTGATCAGTTAGTCCTGATGGACTAATGTGAGGCCTCACCTGTGTCCATCATCATCACCTGTCCTGTGCTCCAGTGTGTTTGCTTGAGGAGGAGGAGCCTCAGGCTGCTTCCTGCTGGACTCAGGTGGTGTGTTTGTGGTCTGACAGCCTGGCAGGGCTAACAGTTTGTGTGTGTGTTTTCAGGTGTGACCCCGGTTGGGACGGCAACCGCTGCGACCGCTGCGTGCCGATGCCCGGCTGTCGCCACGGCTCCTGTCAGCAGCCGTGGCAGTGCAGCTGTGATTTAGGGCTGGGGGGGACGCTTCTGTGACAAAGGTCAGAGACGCTTTTTACAGTTTGAGTAAAAAGTCGAAACGTCCTCTGCACTGTGTCCTTCCTGTCATCTCAGGTTTTTCATTAACTGTTTCAGACCTGTATGTTCCGTGTTTCAGACGTGTATGTTCCGTGTTTCAGACGTGTATGTTCCGTGTTTCAGACCTGTATGTTCCGTGTTTCAGACCTGTATGTTCCGTGTTTCAGACGTGTATGTTCTGTGTTTCAGACCTGTATGTTCCGTGTTTCAGACCTGTATGTTCCGTGTTTCAGACGTGTATGTTCTGTGTTTCAGACGAGTATGTTCCGTGTTTCAGACCCGTATGTTCTGTGTTTCAGACGAGTATGTTCCGTGTTTCAGACCCGTATGTTCCGTGTTTCAGACCCGTATGTTCTGTGTTTCAGACGTGTATGTTCCGTGTTTCAGACCTGTATGTTCCGTGTTTCAGACGTGTATGTTCCGTGTTTCAGACCTGTATGTGTGCTCAGAGCAGCAGCCATGTCAGAATGGAGCTTCCTGTGTGATGGAGGACAGCGGTGAATACACTTGTCTGTGTCCTGAAGGTTTCCATGGCAGAAACTGTCAGCTGAAGACCGGACCCTGTCACCGGAGGAGGTCTGTCCGTCCAAGTGTTCAGAATAAACAGCCGTGTAGAAAATCATGATGCTTTAAAATATAAATTGCCTTAAATCGCTCTTCATCTGATTGGTGAACGTGAAACATGAACTCCGCCTCCAACAGAAATGACACCATCACATTGTATTAGCTTCATCAGTTTATCAGAGACCGTTGTTGGTGCGTTCATGGTCCCCTCAGGATGAACGGACCAGTTCGCCATCATCAGGTCACACTTTCATCTTTATCTTCTTCATGTGTTTCCTCTGTTGTCCGTCTCCAGGTCTCCATGTAAGAATGGCGGTCTGTGTGAGGATGCCAATGGTTTTGCAGCAGAGTTGACGTGTCGTTGTCTGGCCGGCTTCACGGGACCACGCTGTGAGACCGACGTGGACGACTGTCTGATGAAACCGTGCGGTAATGGTGCCACCTGCTTGGACGGCGTCAACCGCTTCTCCTGCCTCTGTCCCGCTGGCTTCACCGGCCGCTTCTGC
Organism: Toxotes chatareus; assembly: GCA_016801885.1. NCBI lineage: Eukaryota > Metazoa > Chordata > Actinopteri > Toxotidae > Toxotes > Toxotes chatareus. The sequence goes on along the minus strand of CM028904.1, from coordinate 20,876,806 downwards.
ACCGTCAACCTGGACGAATGCACCAGCCGGCCCTGCCTCAATGCCGGCCACTGCCTTGACCGTGCCGGAGGCTTCCACTGCATCTGCCGGCCTGGCTACGCCGGAGCCACCTGTGAGACGCTGGAGAGGAGCGACTCCCCCGAGTCTGGCTGGACAATGCTGGGGTGGCAGGGGGGAGGAGGTGGCGAGCCGGGGCACCACCCGACCACTGGAGGTAAGAACCAAAGGACCAGCAGTAACAGCAGCCATCACGACGACCGGCTGTTTAAGGTAACAGTGAGCGAGCGCGGCAGCCCCGGCCTCTCAGAGGTCCAGCTCATTGTCCTGCTGGTGCTGGCAGGGCTGACGCTGGGCGTGGTGGTGCTGACTGCCGCCCTCGTCCTGCATGGGAACTGCAGGGACTGTGGCCACGCCCCCTGTTGGTCATCATCATCATCATCGCAGCGAGGACAGAAGAGCAGGCGGAGAGCCCAGCAGGACGAGCAGGACTGTCAGATCAGCTTCCTGAATGCTGCGGATCCAGAGAAGAAGAAACTCAATGTGGAGGTCGTATAGACTGAGTGGGCGTCCGAGCACGGGAGTGACACACGAGGGGGCTCTCTCACCCCTGCAGGATCAGAGGTCAGAGGTCAGAGCTGTCATCTTGAACCTGAAAAGTATAACTGACTTCACCTGCCTCAGGTTCAGGTCTGAGCTGGGGTCCAGGCTGCTGTTGCCATGGAGAAGTGGTCTGTCTGCTGCTGAACTGACTCTGCTGCAGATCTGTCTTTAACGTCCGCTGTTAGTGGTTCACATGACACAACTTCAAGCTCTGTGATTGGATGTTTCTTGGCCAGATGCATGTTGGGAGTCGGAGTTACCTTCACGCCAGAACATCTGGACTTTTTATTGAGGAAGCAGATGTTTTCTAACAGATGTTCGTCTCGTTGATCCACCTGTGACTCAGTGACTCACTGACTCAGTGCAGGAACCAGGAGAGTCTGAAAGAACGGCTCACGCTTCGAATGACATCATATGTTTTTGGTCATGTGACCTGTGGAACATAAAGTCGCAAGAAAAATGTCATAGTTTTCTGCATTAATTTGTCCTAAAATGTGACCTTGAAAAAGCTCATTAGAGTCAGGTGTTAGCATACCTGCAGTCTTAGAAGAAGATCAGATCACATTTTAGGACAAATTATTTAAAGTCGGCGTTGGCACGGCGACGTCACTGACCCCGCGGAGCAGGAAGCAGCGTCAGGCTGGGCGTCAGTGACGACACCAGACGCTTCCTGTGGTTCTTCTGCTGAGGTTTGAAGCTGATTTGACTCTGAGCCAGAATGTTTGTATGTTCAGACGATCAGTGAACTGTTTCCTCGGTGTGTTTGCTGCCACGTGGAGGTAAAACAGGCTGCGTCTCTGCAGCTTTCAAACCTAATTTATTGGTGTAATTTATCAGCAGTGTGTGTGTGTGTGTGACGTTCTGCTGAGACTCTGACGTTTTTATAACAAACTGTGCAATAAAGTTGTGAACGATGAGCTCTGAAGCCTGAGAGCTGGAGTTTTTCATACCGGCAGCAGACGTGACGGACTGAGAGGAAGCAGCGATGGGAGGTCTGACATCAGGGACGGAAACGACTCAGTTCTCATGTTCAGGATCACACCTGCGCCGCGTCGCTGTGGGCTGATGGTCTGCGATTCACCGTGTAATGACGAATCAGACTTGTTGCTTCTTACGAAGCTGTAAACAGTTTTATTATTGTGACATCGGAGCAGCAGAACAAACCCACAGAGCAGAAGTACATTCATCAGAAACACAGGCACCACTGTGATAGGACTCCAGGCCTACTGGCTCTATCAGCTGGAATTAATGCATTCATCAGTGCTTAATAAATCATTTACTAACACTTATATATCAGTTATGAGACATTAATTAGAGCTGAATCCATCTCATCCTTCCTACAGCTGTTAGTGATGCAGGTGAGTCAGGAACAGCAGCTTTAGAAACGTCTGTCAGTCCTTATCTGTCCTGACACTGTGTCTGTCCCACAGACTTTGCTGAGTTGACTTCAGTAGTTTCTAAATCCAAACCATCCACATGTCTCTTGGATCCGATTCCAACCAGATTTCTCAGAGATGCTTTACCTTTGACTGACACTTCCACATTAGACCAGATAAATGTCTCTGTGGTAACAGTCCTCTGCACACCTCTCCTCCATCCCCAGCTGTCCTATCTTCCTCCTCTCACCCAGCCCGGCCCTCAGCAGGAGGGTCCCCCATATGAGCCGGGTTCACAGGGAGCTGTGTGTGGGAGCTGATCTGGGGTCAGACTCTGAACTGAAAACTGAATTTCTCTCATTCCTCTTTACATTTTTGTAAATACTTTGTGTATTTTTTATGGTATTTTTACTTATTTTTATGGTAATTTATTTTTCTGTACCTTATTGTGGTTTTTCCCTTCTCTACTGTTCCTTCTCTACCTCTACTGTGATCTACTGAGCTGGTGCAACGTAATCTCGTTCCTAATACGTACCTGAACGTAGAAGGAATGACAATAAAGTTCTCTGAATCTGAATTTGGACGATTCTAAGATCCACAGCTGCTCAAACGTTAAGTGTAAGTTAGTAAATGGTTGTACCATCGTCAGTCTGCAGTTACTGATGTTGTTCTCATTAATGTCTTCTAACTGATGTTTGGTGCATTAGTCATTCATCCATTAAGCCTTTGGAATGGAGCCGTATGACAGAGTGATACTGAAACACTGTTCACCTGCTGATCAAACACCTGTCTGTAAGTCACTTGGTGTGTTAAGGTTTTGTGCCACAACTCATTGTGTTCTAGTCTTTGTACAGGTGCTACATCAAACCATGCAGAGCATGTGATTGGCTGCTAGTGATCAGGTGATCTGACAACCCGGAGTAGTGCAGTGCAGAAACAAACAGGAACATTCCAACCCCAAAATAAACAACTAAAGAGAATGGAGTGAAGGCGGTCTAACAGGAAGTGGGTGTGTTTTTGGGAGGAGTCACATCTCAGTCTCAGCCAATAAGCTCTCACCTAGACCTGAAGTCAGCAAGATCATCTGGGGGCTGGAGTCTGTGGGAAGAACAACACATTTAGAGCTTCACACCAGATTTAAAGGGCCAGACCGACAAGTCTGCTCATTATTCAGACCAAGAAACTACAAACCTGGTCACTTCACATCCTGCTGATTCATTTCCAAATCAATGATCAGTTTTTAGATTGATTCCTTTCCATCAGACGTGCATTGGTTCCAGGTCATTTCAGTAAAAATCCCCGTGCAGAGAGAGAAGCCTCCACACTGTGGTGTTTAAGTCAACTATTTAACCCTGTTAAACCTATGGGATCTCTTTTGCATATCAATTTTTAAATGCCGGTAAAACTGCAACCACATAAGATAGAGCAATAATTGTTTTTGCATATTAAACCGGAGGAGTAACACTTACATATCAAACTTTAAACATGTCTCAGAGAGCTGTTCTCTTCCACGAGTGGGTGTGCAGAAAACCAGTAAAAAGTCGCAAAAAATCCATAAACAGTGCACACAATATAACTAGTATAATCCAGATAGCGGGTGTTCGTTTTGTTTTTGTCTTAGTTTATAAATTTGAGTGTATCTCAAAGACTAGCCAGTGAATACACTCAAATTTATTGTGGTTTAAAGTTATTTTGTGCAACTTTTTTATATTTCTAATTTTGAGGGATACAGCTAAGACATCTCTGTATTTAGAAAAATATGTGGCACCACAGCAGGTAAAAATGTAAAATATGTTCTGGAGGATTTGGTTCTATGGCAGGTTTAAAAGGGTTAAAAACTCTTTAAAGGAATAGTTCAAAATGTCACTACTCACAGGTAAGACACCTGGTCACCGGGTGAAAAGCAGATCTGAGTGTCGGTGAGCGTTACACCGTATGCTGACGACACTCCACAAATACCTCCCAAATAAATTCCAGTCTTACAGATTGGACTTGACCTGGTTTAGAACAGCGGCATTAGAATCTGGACTGGAAGCGGCCATGACACCTCCGCTCCTGGGAGGAGGAGTTTGTCTCCTCTGGACAGAGGAGACATTTGACCAATGTCACTTCTCTAATTATTAAACTGTTCCTTTAAATGAAATCAATGTAAAAACTTTGATTTGGAAAATGTTGAAATTCATACATGATGTTCAGAACATTGGTGAAACATGTAAAAGCAGAAGCTTCAGTGTAACAGAGGCTCAGTCAGTCAGTTAGGAGCTCCATAAATCCACATGCCTGTGTCATGTATTCAGTTCTGCATCCTGCTCTGGAACCAGAACCAGGAGCAGAACTTCTCAGAGGAAGCACAGCAGAGGAGAATATTCATTATTACAAATGTAGAATACTGGGTTAACTGGGATTAGAGAAAAACCAGTTTAACCAGGTCCACACTTCTGTTATATAGTCTGTTATTATAGAGAACACAAAACCTTCTGCTGTGACTGGGAACGCATAACACCACAGAACCAGGGTAATACTGGGTTTAACTGGGTTCACTGGGCCAAAACCAGACCACTGCTTGATTAACAAGGTTGGAACAGACCAACACTGATATGTACGCAGTCTCAGTCTCTGATTACACCACTCATATTATACCAGTAGAACCAGTAAGAAGAGCATGACTGGTAGAACCAGTATCATAACTTGGACCAGTCAAACCAGTATCAACTCTTCGACCAGAGGAGCGAGAATGATAAACAGTTTACTAGTTGTATAGTAGTACTGTACTGGTTCTGTACTGGGTCTGTGCAGTATGAACCTGTCTTGCTGTGTCTGGGACCAGTGTGGAGAATAAACTGGGACAGGAGGGGAAACCAGTGTTGGGGTAGTCTATAAGAGGTACAGGGTAAAGGGCTACAGTATGGGGGGGGCAGTCTGTGGGAGGACAGGCTAAAGGGGGGGTAGGGGGAGTGTTCAGCCCTTACTGCTGTGGGGTAGCCAGGTGGGGGGCTGGTACTTGTCTCTCATTGGTTGGTACTTGTCTCTTATTGGCAGCAGTGCACTGTTGGAGGCGTGGTCTGGTTGGAGGGGCGGGACCTCTCTGTCATCGTCGTCCTCTCCTTCAGACAGCAGGTCACAGATCTGCTGCTGCAACTCTGGACTGATGTCGTTCTCTGCCAGAACCAGGACCCGCAGACTGGTCGGGTAGTTCTCCACCATGTCCAAGAAGACCTGGACACAGAGAAGACATGTCTTCTTTTTCATATTTAACACTTCAAATAAACATAACGTGTTTATAATTAGTTGTAGTTACAGTCCTAGTTATTTATTAAACTTATAGTTAGTCACAATTATCTCTATAGACACTGTTACAGTTAAGGATATAGCCCTTAGTAGGGCTGGCTCAGGCAACTGAATCATCCCCTAGTTATGCTGCTATAGGCCTAGGCTGCTGGGGACATCCCATGATTTACTGCGCACTTCTTCTTCTCTCTCTCTCTCTCCTCAGACCCACTCTCAAATTTATTAGCCTTTATTACATGTCATTAACTCTGTGTCCTCTCTGTCCCGTAGTCCTGTGTTTGTTTCTCTCTGGTCTCTCTGTCTCTGTACCTTACTGCAGGTACCTCTGGCTCCGGAGCTGCATGTCCTATGGTCCTGGCTCCACCCACCTGCTGCTGTTTATTGTTTACAATGATCGATTTCTAACATGTTTAATGTTCCGTTCTGCTACAGATAAATATTGGATTAATATTCTTTGCAGACTGTAATGTAAATAATTACCAGTCATGACAGCTTTTTGCCTCCGTGCTCTGTTTCATAATTCTAATCTGCTGAGCACACATTATCCAATAACTGTTCACTAACTGTAATGTAAATACTGACCCACATTGTCTGTATTATGCTGCATGTCTTTCTCCCCCTCTCCTCCATTCCTAGCTGTCCTATCTTCCTCCTTTTCCTCCTTTCACCCAGCCCGGCCATCGGCAGGAGGGTCCCCCATCTGAGCCAGGTTCTGCTCAAGGTTTCTTCCTGTTAAAAGGGAGTTTTTCTTGCCACTGTCGCCTTAAGTGCTGATCTGGGGTCAGGCTCTGGGTCTCTGTAAAGCGCTTTGAGACAATTTTGATTGTGGAAGGCGCTATATAAATAAAATTGAATTGAATTGAATTGAATTGAACGCATTAACATTTATTAAACTGTGTCATGTGATTTGCTTTTTAAGGTTCAGGAGGAGGGGAGGAGGAGGAGGGGGAGGAAGGGGAGGAGGAGGAGGACAAGCAGGAGGGGGAGGAGGAGGACGAGGAGGACGAGGAGGAGGGGGAGGAGGAGGAGGAGGATGAGGAGGAGGAGGAGGATGAGGAGGGGGAGGGGGAGGACGAGGAGGAGGATGAGGAGGAGGAGGAGGATGAGGAGGGGGAGGAGGATGAGGAGGAGGAGGATGAGAAGGAGGATGAGGAGGACGAGGAGGAGGAGGAGGAGGAGGGGGAGGGGGAGGAGGAGGGGAGGAGGAGGAGGAGGAGGGGGAGGAGGAGGGGAGGAGGAGAAGGAGCGGGAGGAGGAGGAGGCGGACGAGGACGAGGAGGAGGAGCGGGAGGAGGAGGAAGACGAGGAGGACGAGGAGGAAGAGGAGGAGGAGGAGCGGGAGGAGGAGGAGGAGGAGCGGGAGGAGGAGGAGGCGGACGAGGACGAGGAGGAGGAGGTGGACGAGGAGGAGGGGGAGGAGGAGGACGAGGAGGACGAGGAGGAGGAGGAGGATGAGGAGGAGGATGAGGAGGGGGAGGGGGAGGACGAGGAGGAGGATGAGGAGGAGGAGGATGAGAAGGAGGATGAGGAGGACGAGGAGGGGGAGGGGGAGGACGAGGAGGGGGAGGAGGAGGAGGAGCGGGAGGAGGGGGAGGAGGAGGGGAGGAGGAGAAGGAGCGGGAGGAGGAGGAGGCGGACGAGGACGAGGAGGAGGAGCGGGAGGAGGAGGAAGACGAGGAGGACGAGGAGGAGCGGGAGGAGGAGGAGGTGGATGAGGAGGAGGAGGAGGAAGTGGATGAGGAGGAGGAGGAGGAAGTGGATGAGGAGGAGGAGGAGGAAGTGGATGAGGAGGAGGAGGCCCTCCTCCCTGTGACAGTAATCACATGTTGTGCCAAAGTAAATCTGAAACTCATTCACATTTGAAGTTTCAGTTCTGCAGCTCGTTGATTCAAATATTTGATCCTGGACATTTTTTCTTACGTCGGACGTAAAATATTGTGAACTCGAGGTTCGACACAGAAGTTAGTGAGTGAACTTTGAGGTTTGAATATTTCATCACAGGTCAGGTTCAGAGTCACGACCTCCTGAACCTCAGAGTGAAGCTGAGGTTGGGCCTGCAGTTTGAACACTGAGGAACCCTCACAGCTGCAGCACATAATGCTCAGGTCAGTGTCTCCCCCTGCTGGACAAACACAGGAACAACTGAGAGCCGGCAGAGTGAGACCTCCACCAACAAACAACCACAGACAACGTGGACTGCGATTGGTCGACCTGTGCTGATTGGTTGGTCAGTCCGGTTCCCTCCAGGTCCAAAACCTCCAGGGTTCTGCTGGACGCCACGGCAACTGCCAACATCCCTGCAATCTGATCACCTGGAGACAGAACCAGAACATTAACCAGAACCATCACAATCACAGTCACATCACAACAACCAGAATCAGAATCATTTGTACAAGAACATTAACTAATTAGGTAACTAAAGAATTAGGACTATAACACTAACTACCAGAACCAGGTCTGTCTGACCCAGAACATTAACTACCACAACCACCAGAACCACCAGAACCCTGAGAACTCCTGAGGTAGTGAAGCTGCATTCCAGAGAGATTTAGAGCTTCAGATGATCGGAGTCGCACCCACAACTTATCGATCCACGAAAGAACCCAGAAAAACAAATGTTCACTGTGACCAATCACTGCTTTCCTGTCGTAAACTCACACACACACACGCACGCACACACACACAGAGTGTAGTTACCCAGTGGGTTGTAGTCCAGGTTGAGGACTCGGAGCTGGGAGCTGTGAGCCACAGCGATGCTGAGTCGAGCCCAGCCTTTGGAGCTGATTCCTGGGTTAGCACTGAGCGTTAGCTCCCTCAGACCTGCGCACACACACACACACACACACACACACACACACACCGAAGACGCTGTGAGCTTCACCTCAGAGTCTTATTGTCTTGTTTTGACTTGTGGTGTGAGACGGTGGCAGGACGGATGAAGAGTTCACTGCATGTGGACAGCCGAGCTGATGAATTCAGGTTATTTGAGCCTGAAATAACAAAGTCCCAGGAGACGAGACGTCCTCTGAGTTTTATGGAAAAACTGTCCACTTCTGCAAACTGCAGAGTCTCATCAGTCCTGCTGCTCGTTCACAGTCTGACTTATGTTTATATCAGTTCCTGGATCCTGGTTCTGGACTCTAGACCAGGTGTTCTCTGGGAGTTTACAGGTGTTTATTACCTGACTTTGCTCCGTCGGGTGGCAGCATCCCACAGATCAGACCCAGCGCCTCGTCTCCCAGCATGCAGTCTCCCAGATCCAGACAGACAAGTGCTGGGTGGGTCGACAGGGCCGAATTCAGGGTTACCAGGCCAGCGTCCAACAGGGGGCTGCCATGAAGACTGGAAGGGACAGGGACAAAGTGTTACAAACCAATCAGTCAGCCAGTGCATGGTCCTCGGAGGACTAACCCTAATAGTCAAGGTGAACCCTGTAGGGAAGGAATGCTCAGGTAAGTGACGTGAACCACTGGGATCCCTCAGCGTGTTGTGTGTTGTCAGCACCTGTTTTAACAGCCAATGAGACGTGTCGAAGAGTTTTTAATGAAGCGCTGCTAATTACTGATCTACTCACAACAGGGTCTGCAGGGATCGGTTGGTCTTCAGGGCGTCAGCCAGGTGTCGTGTCCGGCTGATGCTGGAGACAACGCCTAGGTTAAGGTTGAGCTGAGCAAGCGAGCGCGACTCTGCGACGCTGCGGCAGATGCGTCCAAAGTCGCGGTCTGAAAGCTGGCAGCCACGGACGGACAACAGCCGGACGCTGTCCTCCTTCAGACTCTCACAGATGTCCTGGACCTCAGCTGCTGATAGCAGCTCCCCCGTGATCTGGATAGAAGCTGGCAGCATCCTAGACGGGACTGGGAGCACTGGGAACACTGGAACACCTGGAGGAACATGGAGCGAAAAACCATAGATAAGATGTACTGAGCTGCTGGTCGTCTGTCGCCTGTCAGGCTCCTGGTTTCCAGCTCCTGTAATTCCACACAGTCCTTCACTTGTTTCTGGCAGCTGTTTATCTCCACACCCAGCTGTTCCAGATCATCACGATCCTTCATCTGGAGTGGTCTCTGAGTCCACCTGGGGTTTGGTCTCCACCAGCTGCTGAGCTGGACGCTGGCTTGGATATTTGGCCGCTGAAGATTTCAGCAGAAACATTCACACGTCATTGGCTCATTAACAGGAAGTGACAAACTGATCACTGACCTCGGACTGTTTACAATACATTGATCAGTCATGTGATCAATACATCACCACAGATTCCATGTACAACACACACCATAAAGCACAGAGCAGAGCTCCAACAATTAGTCAATCAATCAATCATCTGATGTGAGAAGCAGAGAGATGGGTTAGTGATCAGTTATCAATAGGTGCTGATCATGGTGGGATCAGCTGATCAGTTTCAGATGATGAACTCACTGAAGTAAAAACATAAACCAGAGCTGATCAATTATCGAATATTCAAAAGTATTGATGAGCATGAACAGGTTTCTGATGGTCTGTCTGAAACCGATCAATAATTAAGTTAGGCCCTGACCGGTCCTGCAGCAAGGTGATTGATTAACCTGATAAATTATCGATCAGCTCACGCGGGGAGGATCAGGACTCTCACACGCTGATGTCATCACTCGCTACTCCGGTTGCTCTGATCCCGCCGCAGGCCACGCGCCGGTTCCACCGCGGCGGACATCAGAGCCGATCGATCCGAGGTATCGATTGATCGGGTTTGATCAGCGGGGGAGAACCGAGCGACGAGGTCGGTGTCCTGCAGCCGGGCAAGGGTCCGTCTGTGGTCGGTGTGAGCTCCGCGAGTCCCGGTGTGTTTCTGCAGGTGACCGTTACTATGAGACACAGAGAGAGGAGGCGGAGGAGGGAGGGCTCACTCTGACCGGTTTACCGGGGCCGAACACAGCGCCGTGTTTAACGGCAAGAACAACGACACCCGATGATATTTCATCAGAAGAATCAATAATGACATTTATAATAAGTCAGATGAAGGAGCATTAATCCTGGCAATGTTTCCTGACATAAGAATAAAAACATAAAGTTACTGATACGATCGTGTTTATATACACAGATTTATCATGTGTAGTAAAATCTTATAAATATTGTGTTATTGTTTTTATTTGACTCATTTGGCAGAAAACAGTGAAGACTCAGAGGCCTCTCACATGTTTGTATGTTTGGATTTTCAAAATAAAATACAATAATAAGTAAAATAAGATGAAGATAAAAGCTGTTCCCTGTGTATTTAAAAATATATTTTAAATATTTAAAAATGGCTGAAATTTTTCCAAATCCTTTACATGGCTGTGTTTTCCTCCAGCCTCTGCAGCTCGTGCTGTGATGGTCCGTCCTGTTTGCACCACAGTGAATTCTCCCTTTGCTTTTTTAAAACACTGAAACTAAAACCTGAGGATGAATGTTCTCACTTCCTGTTTCTACTTTTTTCAGATGTTCCTCTTTGTCTCTGCGGTTTGATGAACTGAGCTCAGATCAGCAGAAACTCAGTCCACGTCAGAGTGATACCTCCCCATCACATACGATCTTTACTGATGTGACGTCACACCCCGCTGAGCCTCGTTTAATCCTCCTCGGTCTGTGACGTCACGTGGAGAGGAAGATGATTAGTCTATAATTTCTATTAATAAAAGTAAATTACAGATGATTACTGATTCCTGATCAGCTCCTAAAACACAACTGACAGTGACACATCAACTACTAGGACTTCCCCTCGGGATTTTCAAAATAATAGCCCTGACAGAACGCTGAAGAGTAAAACGCGCCACCTGCTGGTCAGACTTCAAACCTTCTGTTTAAACGGTTTCTTTCACTGTAACGATGGTCGTCTGTTTGTCCAGCATCAAACATGAGACAAGACAGACGGGAAGACAGACAGAGACATAGAGACAGAAACTGAACACATCAGTGATTGTGTCCTGCAGATCAGAGGCGTCCCACCTGTGTGCACCACAGTGGCTGCAGGTTTCTGATCCAACCAATCAGCAGCAAACCAGCCTGATGCTGCTGATTGGCTCGCCTCTGCTGTAGATGATTAGTTTGAGTCTCCCTTATGGATCAGTAATAATCAGTGTATATGAATACGTAATAACTGTTTATAAGATTAGAATGTAGTTTGTCAGCTGATCTCAGAACAGGCCTGTCAAAAGTGATGCTGCTTCCTGTTTTGCTTGTTTTGTTTCTGTTTTGCAGCTTTAGATAAAAATGAACAGAAAAGATGAACGGATCATGTGAATGAATGAATAAACCTGTCATTTGAAACGTTCGTTTGTTAAACTGTTTTTCTCTTCTGTAACGTGTTTATGTTTATGTTTTTAATAAAGTTGTTTATAAACAACTGTTTGTTTTGTTGGCGACTGACGTCAGTTTTGTTGGGGTGTTGTGACGTACCCGGAAGCGTCTGATCGGCAGCTGCAGTTAGCAGCAGCTAACAGCTAACACCCGAAGTCCTGAGCAGACAGGCAGACAGGCAGGCAGACAGACAGACAGACAGACAGGCAGATGAGCCCCGGAGCCCCTCACCTGGAGAGGGTCTGTTATTGTGTCGGTAATAAAACAACAGCAGGAGAGAAACCGGATCCACAGACGAATTCATCAGAGAAACAGACGGACAGCAGCCTTTAGCCGTTAGCCGCTCCAGGTGTTCTCCACCATCACCGTCATCTACCCGCCCGACAGTCAGCCAGGTTCATCACCGACAGGCTGTAACAAGAGGACAGGTAGGTACAGCCAGGTAACATGGAAGCTAACGGAGCGGTTAGCATGTGAGCTGTTAGCATGCTGGTGAACCTCCTCCCTGTCTCTGTTCGACTGTTCAGGTGAAACATGAGTGTATTCATCCCTGATGTTTAAGGTTATTTCATTATCAGCTGATCATCTAATCAATGAATCATCTGATCAGTGAATCATTGTTCATGTTTCAAAAACGAATGAAATTGATGATTTGATAAAGTTTTTTAAAGGAGCAAAATGAACAAACATTGAAGCTGATTTTAAATTATTTACTGACGCTGTTTTCCACCAGAAATAATCAATCAGTCAATCAACCAATCAGTAAAGAACCTGTGCTAATAGAGAACAGAACTAAAGTCAAAGTGGATTCACTAACCTGGGACTGTCTGCCCCCCCCCCCCCCCCCCACACACCACCCACCCTCCCCCACAGGGTCCCCGTGTGTCCGTGGATGGAAGTGTGGAGCTCTGCGATGGGACCGGAGAGAGTCTTACCGAGCTCCGAGGACGAGCTGGGAGAGGACGAGCGTCCTGCAGACGGACCTCTTCTGCCAGTGGGAGCTGTGTGGAGCGGGGGGGAGGGAGGGGGAGAGGAGGAGGGGGAGGAGGAGGGGAGAAATGGAGCTGTATGGAGATGAGGAGGAGGAGGAGGTGAACAGTGGGGGGTATCATTACCAGCCTCTGAACCAGGATCCGGACGGTCTGAACAACAGCGAGCAGCCGGAGGAGGAGGAGGAGGAGGAGGAGAGGGGGGAGGAGCAGGAGGAGACGCTCTCCCACGCGGAGCAGCTGCAGCAGGTGCAGCACAGAATAGAGGTGAGATCCAGGTGTTAACTACAGGTCAAAGACAGACTCCAGGTGAAACTCCATAGACAGAACCTTCATCAGTCTCACCTGTCTCTCTCCTCCAGGTGATGGGCCTCCACCTTCCTGAAGCTCCTCCACCTGACAGTGATGAGGAGGAGGACCCTGAGGGAGCGGCGGCACTGAGGAGCCGAGCCTCCATCCCCATGGATGCAGGTTGGTCCTCCTGTTTCTTCCTGAATAAGAGTCCAACTTCCTGTCTTTCCTCCTGAGCCTTCAAACAGAAAACCAAATGTCTGAATCTTCCACTTGTATTTTTCATCTTCTTCTTTTTCTGAATTTCCAAACTATTGTTGTGAAAAATGTAATATGAAAAAATATTTGAACCATTACGATGTCACTTCCTGTCCCCCACAGACCACGTGGAGCTGGTGAAGAGGACGATGGCCGCTGTGGCGTTACCGTCTCTTGGTGTGCCGCCGTGGGCCCAAGAGATCTCCGATGACCAGTGGAAGGACATGGTCCAGCACACGCTGCAGAGCCGACAGAGTGCTGGTGCCCTGCGCCTTGGCCGCAAGAGCAACATTAGTGGGCCCTGAACGCAGCACGGCCGCTTCAGGGAGACTGACACGGGGTCGGGAAATGACAGGATGAAGGTGGCTTTAAAAGTGTTGAGAGAACACCTGAGAGTCTGAACCAGTTTTTCATTTAGTCTGAAAGTGAAAGAAGCTGCTGAACGTTTTCCATCAGATTCTTTCCTGAAGCTTGAACACACCTTAGTTTGATGAGTCGGGATCAGACTCTGGGGGCGTGGTCTCCGACTGCGACGCGTCCTCTGTGCTCTCAGTATTTTTACACAGTAAACCACTAAAGGATTCGTTGTTCTGGTTTTTGGTTCTTCTTCAGTGGTGAAACTTTTCTGTTGTGTTCATAAAAAACAACCTGCAGGTTAATTTGGTCTGTGAAAGTGCTGAAGAACAAACATCCAGTTTGGTTTTCACTGTAAAATGTTTAAGATTCTATTTTGGATAAAGTCACATTCCACCCAAAAGCCTTTCACTGAAATGTTCCTCTGGTTTTTAATTTCTTTTCCTCAGTAGTTTGATTGTACAGGAATTTATCTGCGTGTGTGTGTGTGTACAGTGTATGAATCTAACCAGTGTGTTGGTGTAACACACACTCTGATACTTAAACATGTCCACTTTATTTTTTATTTTGTTCTGTACATACATGAACATCTGTACAAAATCAGACTTTCATACTATGTAATGCTCTATGTAATTAAAGTACATCGTATGTACAGGATGACGGGAAGCAGCGTTCAGATTTAGTGTCAGGACTCAAGAACAGAGATCGCTAAATGTTTCGTGTTCACCACTGGACAAAAGCCCTCCATCCAAGATTCACTTACATTTTATCATCAGGACGATACGAGGTCAGGACGATACGTGGTCAGGACCTTGTATCGTGAGACGTTTGGGGGGGGTGTTTGGTTCAGCTGTCGATCTTTTCAGGGATTAACAGTCACCTTTTACTCGTCTGCAGGTTTTCAGTCAATCTTACTTTTATTTGTTCACAGGTTAAAACATAAAATCTCACTCTTAAGTCGAGAACTGTGGCGGCCATTTTGTCCAGCAGCGAGTGAGACAGGGAGGGGCGGTGCTGCCCACCACCAGAATGGTCACTGGCTTTGATTGGCAGATGATCTCTGAAGGACACACCCACATGGATGAGCAGAGGCAAAAATAAAAAAAATAAAAACAAGCGGGGGTCTAAACATTACTGGGGCAGGGGGTGTGGCCTGAGAGAGGGGGCGTTGCCACAAGTAGCCAATATACATAACAATATACAGTACAACAATAACTGCAGGCAGAGCCGTCCACCTCTCCACCACACGTCTGAGGAATAAAGCAATATTTTCTTTTTGCTCCGTAGTCTGTAAACGTCCCTGCGAGGACGTCCTCGCATCGCGGTGCAGGAGTCTTCAGTTTGTCTCAGAACATTCAGACGCTTTGAGGAGTATACAAGTTTAGTTGAGCAACGAGGTTAGACAGGAAACAGGAAATCAGAGCTTTAGTTAATAAGAAGCTTTGTTAAAAGACAAACGGGCAGATTAACGTCGAGGCTGTAGAAGTTTTTACTTCCTGTGCCTTATTGAATTTAAATGATTATGATTCATGAACTGTTTGGTTCATGTCACAGAAACGCGTCGTTGCATTCATAACTTTAACGATGCCGCTGGCTCAGCTGCTAGAGCACGAGAGTCAGTCTCTCTGGGTCGTGGGTTTGAGCCCCACTCCGGGCAGCACCACCTCCCATGGGCCCACCACCCGTGGGAGGTGCTGTAGGGCTTCGGTGCACTGTGGAGATGATGACGTGACTTTAACAATAATCAGTGAGTAAATGTGCTTTTATGATGTTTAACATCTTTTTGTACAGAAAAAGATTAAAAATGACAAATTGATTTAACCAAGGTTTAACTGTGTCTCAGGAAAATGAACTTAAAACATTTCAATTTCATCAACCTGCATCTGAGACACGATCAATCAAACAGTGAATATTTAATTACTTTAGTTCTGAGAAATTTTCCTGGGCTTTGGTTCAGCTGCCGAACAGCTCCGTTGCACATCGAGCCGCCTTTTTGGAAACATGGGTGGAGTTAAACTCAGCAGGTGATTCATTTATTATCAAAAGAGTTAATCTGAAAAAACTGTCAGAGCCATTTCTGTTGTCTTTAAGTGTAATCGGCAGAGCAGCGCACTCTAGTGGCTGAGCAGCTACATTAAGCTAACAGGTCTAAAAATAAGCCGAGTTTCAAACTGTGAGATGACGATGTCTGGTCCGATCGACAGATGCGTGAGCTGAGAGGTTTATCGAGAAGAAGGAAAAACGCGCCACAAAAGACCAATGGTCTTGTAGGCCGATGTTCATCTCCGCCTCCGAGATTTATTTCAACAGCCCAGTATCGCAGATCACACGTTCACCTCATGGGGCTTCACAGCACATGACCACCCCCCCCCCCCGAGAGGCTGGAACTGAACAGACGTTGTCAGTCGTTCAGTTTCTCACCAAAGAAGAAGAGATGAAATGTCTGTGCGAGTGTTTCACAGTTCACCTGATGAATTTCAGACGAGTTGTGATGTGAGCGTCTGCAGAGGCCAAGGAAAACTAAAACACAGAGTCAAAGGTCCATCAGACAGAAAACTGAGCGCAGACGATGATTCAGACGCTTCTGTCGTGATGATCGAGGGAAAAAGACCAGAAATACGGTGTCACGCAGTCGACCACCGGGAGCGTGAGCTCGCCCGCGTTCAACTGTCAACGTGTTGCTAACGCTGGTCTGAACGAAGCCACATTCAGAACTGGCCTTCACTTACATCTAACGTGGAGACGGTTTGTTCGGCAGGAAGGAAATCAGCAAACATAACACACTGAACATGCTCAGTGTCCACAGTAACCACAGAGATCAGCTGCCTGCAGAGACGACCCTCGTCATCTCTGTCACGGAGGAGTCTGTTTGACCTTTGACCTGATGAGTGATGGCTACATCTCTAAAGTGGTAGAGCGTGGTTGAGAGATGGAGAACATCTGGATCAGGTTTTTTTTGAAGGGAAACGAGTCCTCATGCAAACGACGTCTCTCATTGGCTTAAACCCGGTGATGAGGTGTCGTAACGCCCACAACAAAACACGCGCACCAGAAAAATCTAAATTTAATCATGTTGGAATCAAACTTCTCCTGTCGGGGAAACTGGATCCTCCTGGATTTACTGGATGGTGATTGGACGTCTACATTCATTGTGTCTCATCATCCTCATCATCATCAGTCCGTCTAATGCTGCCTCAGTCTCCAGTCCACCTCAGATCCAGCCTGACAGGTGATTGGTTGGGTCAGGTGCAGGGGGTGGGGCTGGAGCAAAGCTGCTGTTGTAAAACTGAGTCAGTGAACTCATCTGTGCTGCGTTCAGGTGTCACGGGACAGAGGTGAAGTACTGCAGATGTTTTCCACTTCAGGAACTTAAGCTTCAACCTTCTTCACACAATCTAAGATGGTGTGAGGTTCATGTTCCAGGTTCTGCTTTGTGTTTCCTGTGTTTGGCAGCAGGATGCAGCTGCAGCTTCTACGACACTGGAACAGGAGGAGCTGCTTTCCTTTACACTGTGTCTCCGGCTGCGGAACGGACCAGAGAGCGGAGGAGACGGACTCCAGACCAGCTCTGCGAGGCCACCTCCGTCCTTCAGTCTAAACAAAGGCCCCTCGTCACGTCCTCCAACACCCAAATGATTTGTTCTCTACAGTTTACTGGTTTAAGGGAAGCAGCAGCTCTGCCTTTAAGAAGCTGGCTGAATGAAACCATGAATCCATGTTAAAATGGTTGTAGTAAAGTTTTTCCGTCGATCAGCTGATCGTTGCAGCTCTACCTGCTCTCAGCGATCCTTCGATCCTGAATATCACCTGTATTCAGGCGGCAGTGAGTCTCTAACATCTGCTTCATCCATCACTCGGTCCGTCCAGACGTCTGCACTGAGCTGCAGGTGGATTTCATCTCAGAAACACTACATTACCCAGCAGCCCCGCTGTGGTTTCAAACAGATCCGCCTCAAAGTGACAGAGGTCGGCCGTGAACTTTACCGTCACACAGCTCCGACGCTCGCTGAGCAGCTCCAAACCAGGCCCCGCTCTGGACCCCGGTCCGGAACCAGACACTGGATGCACTTTAAGCTACAGGCTGTTAAGTTCCCGCAGTGGAAATGACCTACTGGTGATGCATTCAGGGACCTGATTCTGCTTTCAGGTCCCGTAGGAGTCGGTCACCTGGCAGTGTTCATGTGTAACACTTGTAAACGGCGTGGTGAGGTTCAAACAAACAGCAGCAGGTGTGTGAAGCGGAGGTGAGGGTCAGACACCGGCACGTTAAACACCACATGGACAGATGGAGCTTCTACAGAGTGTCCTACTTGTTATCGGCCACCAGGGGCAGAGGTGAGAGGTTTTTTCTTTTTTTCTTTGAACACAGTGTCTGCTCTGTCCCAATCTGACCCCAGACCAGTTTCTCCACGACAGCTTTAACTTCCTCCCCAGACAGACGGACAGGAGGGGGGCGGCTTCGGGCTCAGAGGGGATGGCCTCCCCTGGTCAGAGAGCCTCCTGATTGGCTGTCAGGTACTCCTCGGCTCTCTTGTGGGCCTCCAGAGCTTTGATGGTGTAGACGTCCTGAGGAAGCTCCGACTTCCTCCTCATCAGGACCTTGTCCTTCTTCAGATCCTTCAGACCCTGAAACCAGACAGAGCGAGAGTCTGAGTAAGGATCGACCAGTCACAGTTACCAGACTCACACATTCACCTACCCACAAACCACCTGTGGGCAGCTGACTACCGGACAGACCAGGTGTGTGTGTGTGTACCTGTGAGGCTTCACTCTCCACAGTCTTTTTCAGCAGCTGGATGTCTTCAGCTGTCGGAGTCTCAGTTTCCATTGAGTACACAGCCACAGTACTGTCACTATACAGCATGTACTGTGTAGATGCACACGCACACACACACACACACACACACACACAGAGTCAGATCAGTTCTCCTCTCTTCAGACCTCTGACACTCTGATGATTCATTTCTTAGAAAACCGAAAGAGATCTGACCTCGTCCTGTGGGTGGAGTCCAGGGCGGAGAGGGTGGAGCTTGTTGCTCTGAAGGTAAAGAAGGACACACAGTCAATTACAAAGGGGCTGACAGAAGACAGGTGAGGGCACAGGTGAGGAGGTCAGGTGAGAGCACAGGTGAGGACACAGGTGAGTGGAGTACCTGTGGATTCTGTCTGGCCAGCTCCTCTATCTTGTGCCAGATCTCCTCTCTCTCCTTCAGCTTGTATTTCTCTCTGCAAGGCAGGAAACATAAATAACCTGTAGTTCATTAATAATCGAGTCAGAGTCAGAGTCAGACACAGATCAGGTCTGAGCCTCGTAAAACTCAGCACAGCTGATCAACCCACAGAAACATTCTCCGGCTCATTGTCTGTGGGGATTTGCTGCTTTACTGTCTCATGTAATTCAGTATGTTTATATTTTGGATTGTTACTTGATAATAAGATGAAATTATCTCAGACTGTGACGTGGCGTTTTACAGACAGATTAATCGCTGAGCTGAGAAAATAATCTGCAGGTTCATGGACAATGAAAATAACCTCCATACGTGTTCATCTGTATCCAAACGAGTTCGCTGTAAAACCTGACGTCTGTTTTTTTGTCTGCACATTCAGACTGAACAGTTCTGTGTGAACACACTGTGAAAACGTAAGCTGGTTCTGTGGGTGTCACCGGGTCGAGCTTCAGAAACCCCTCGGGACAGACCCGAGCCGAGTGTGTGGCGTGTGTGTGTGTGTTTTACTTCTGTTTCTCGGCCTTGTACTGTTGCGTGCAGTCATCAAACAGCTTCTGGTTCATCTCCATGAAGAGCTTCAGAGCGTTGTAGATCAGACCGTGGATCGTCCTGAGGAGGAGGAGGAGCTCAGGTCAGGTGGGTGTCAGGTAGGGCTGGGCGATATGGACCAAAAGTCATATCCCGATATCTTCAGGCTGAATATCGATTTACGATATATATCCCGATATTTTTATCACAAAGTGAGAGCAAATGTTCAGTCAAAGTCAAAGCCAAATATGACATGTCACATGTCACGATTAATTTATTTAACCTCTATTTAACAATCAGTTTTTCAACAGAGACCTGGTCGAAATAGCAGCATAAAACACAAAGTAAAACACCAATAGCCAAGTGTAATATGTGACCGAAGCACTGCATCCTCAGCCACCCATTCAGCTCTGGAAGCGGTGCTGAGAGCTCCAGGTTAGCAGCTTGCTTGGATCAGATCAGATCAGAATCAGAAAAACTTTATTAATTCCCGTAGGGAAATTTTTTTGAAAGTCACACGAGATAGCAATGAATGCACTCGGGTGCGGAGTCTGTAACCGGGCTATTGCAGAGTGAATGACGTCACACGCGGTGTTTGGGTTTGCAGAGGGGGGAACATAAACTGCCACCATGATAACATGAGAAAACTCCCTGGGCAGATAATATGGACGAATTCCGACAGCACACAGTTCAACATCCGGGTCACAGATGCGCTCCTTCACGGTGATGTGAGCGGGGTTACACCACCGATTATTCACCAGAACGGCAAGCCCTCCTCCTTTGCGCTTACCGCTCCTGACGCAGTCTCTGTCGGCACGGACCGTGAGGAAGCCCCTGATGGTAGCGTTATCATCAGGAACATCCTGGTGTAGCCATGTCTCCGTGAAGCACATCACACTACACTCACGATACTCCCTCTGACTCTGGGCCAGCGCCATCAGCTCGTCCATCTTATTTGCGAGGGACCTCACGTTCCCCATGATGATAGAGGGGAGACACGGCTTAATACTTCTCCTTTGATGTTTCAGAGCCTCCCTCTTCCTCCGTAACTCATCGCACCGCATCCCCCGGTGTGTCTTGCGCCAAATTTCAACAGGGATCTCCTCCTGCCTTGTCAGTGAAAAAGCCGGCTTGAGGTCTAACAGCTGATCCCTGGTGTAAACAATGCGGGCCGTGTGGTGTTGTTGCGTCGCTACGCCGAAAAAAAGTAACGCAACGGCAAACAAAAGCCCCAAAAATCTCACAACCCACATGTCTCAGTGTGATGAAAAGAAAGCAATCCAACGTGTTAAAGAAAAATAACGAAAAGTGCCTCAAAGATAAGAAAAGTAGAATAAAAGTGAAAGAAAATCGGGAGCTGCCGTAACAGGCTGCACACGTAGTGACGCATGCGCACTGGATGGATCA
Source organism: Toxotes chatareus (assembly GCA_016801885.1). NCBI lineage: Eukaryota > Metazoa > Chordata > Actinopteri > Toxotidae > Toxotes > Toxotes chatareus. The sequence goes on along the minus strand of CM028904.1, from coordinate 20,856,175 downwards.
AGGATCACAGCGCAAGTTTGAACTACATCGATATATACGATATGGCCTAATTTCATATCCCATTTAAAAATATATCGATATATCTTTTATAGCGATATATCGCCCAGCCCTAGTGTCAGGTTACTGATGTGTGACCCTCAGGTTCAGGACTCAGGACCCCGATCTGGTGTCAACCTGCCTGTTAGCCCTGCATCACACTCAGAGGAGCTCAGGCCTTTAGTTTATATACAGGTAAACATGTTCAGGTTAGAGCTGTGGTTCACCTGTGTGTGTGTGTGTGTGTGTGTGTGTTTGTTACTTGTTCCAGTGGCTCTTGGAGTTCTTGTAGAGAGCGGGAAACATGATGGGCAGGATCTTGGCGGCGTTGTCACTGATCAGACTCATGATGTATTCGTTGTTCCAGTAATACAGAGCTCTCTCTGCCACCTGCACACACAGCACCGCCGCCATGTTAGAGTTCTGCCATGATTCTAGTTCTGGTTTGGGTTCAGGGTGTGTCTGACTGTGATGTGGTTTTGGATCTGATTCCAGGTCAGGTTACTGATCAGATTCTGTTCGAGGCTGCAGCTCTGGTTCTGTTTCAGACTCAGGTTTCGGGTTTCGGGCCAGGCTGTATCAGAGGATCCTGATCTGGTTTAGGTTGTCTTTGAGGTTTGTGGTCAGGCTGTAGCTGAAGTTAGTTTTCTGATCTAATTCTGGTTCTGCTTCCAGATTGAGATTCAGGTTCTGGTCCAGGATTCTAATCATTTCTACAACTACTGTAACTGTTAGTGGTGGTTTTAGACGTGGCTTTGTTTCAGGTTCTAGTTCAGGTCATTGATTAGGTTCAGGGAACTCAGCTCCAGGTTCTGTCTGCTGTTCATGTAGCAGTTCGGGTTTGGGTTGTAGTTCTGTGTTCAGGGTTGCGTTCAGAGTTCAGGTACCTGGAAGTGCGGGCTGGAGACGCACTTGGCGAGCTGTCTGAAGAGCGGCTCCTGGACTTTAACGAACTCTGACGGCTCGATGACGTCCAGGATCTCCTCCAGCTCATTCAGGAACATCACCTCCTTCGGACTGTGAGTCTTTGGCCAGAACTTCAGCAGACCCATGATCACCTGTAGGGGTCAAAGGTCACAGTCGATAGTAAGTCAGATTACAACACACGAACTCCACCTGCACCTGAAGACCAGTGTGTCAGCTGTCCTGGGCTGTGGACGTAACATGAAGGTTTAAACTCTGAATACTGAACCAGGATCCATCCTGCAGCAGGACAACGAGCCCGGACACACAGAGACATACAGAACCATCCTCAGAGACCAGAAGGACAAGGAGTCCTGCATCAGGTGGTCTGGATTTAACAGAGACCTGATCTCCGCATCACGGAGTCAGTCTGGGATCACATAAAGAGACAGACTAAACCCACAGAAGACCTGAGACACGTTCTCCAAGATGCTGGAACAACTGACCTCACAGGTACCTGAGAACCTGTGAACAGGTGTGCTGTGGTAAGGTGCAGTAAGTCCTTCTCTCCCTGGTCCCTGGACTGTCCACTGGTATCAACATCGTAGATCTGTGGTTTTCATCAGTCAAAGCTCAGGGATCCATATTTACTGTGATCTGAGCTGGACCGACAGACCCGGGTCACTGAGGACAGGGTCAGTGTGAAACCAGCACAGTCTCCAGACCTAAACCTCATGGAGCTGAGAGCAGAGCAACCTTCAAGTTCAACAGTGTTGGACGAACGTCCTGAACATCGTCTGAGGACAGAAGGTGAGGAGCGAGTTCAGCTGCTGGAGTCAAACCTTCAGATTCAGTTCAGATCAACAAGAAGATCCAAGGATTCCTGTTTAAAAACGGTTTATTCTGTGATCTAACTTCAGAAACTCAGAGTTACATCAGTTTAAATAACAGCTGGACAAAAGTCTGAGCAGGAGTGGAACCTGAGCCTTCACCCGTCGCACAACCATCACTGCAGTTTGTGTTTCTTTCATCATCTCACACATCAGGACAAAACTCAGAGTTTCTTTAATCGATAAATACACGAAGATTCAGAGAAAGGATCCTGAGGAGCATCTCATAAATTTTAAATATGAGTTTAATAGATCACAAATGAACGCTGTACAGGTGTTAATGTGTCCACTCTGTGCGTTACTATGGAAATAAACGCAGCAGTTTTTATAGTGTTGTCATGGAAACAGAGGCTGTCTGCAGCAGACTCACCGGCTCTGTCAGGCTGCTGTCCTTCTCCAGGAACTGAACCACACAGTACGCCAGCTGGAGACAGACAAAGGAAGCTGTTATTTCAGGCACAGACCATACTACAGACGCCACAGACAGACGGACGGATGGACTGACGGACGGGCTGAGCTCTGACCTGTGGGTGGTACACGCTGAGGGACTTCACTTTGTGAAGTGGCAGAAGAACTCGGATCAGGAACATCTTGTGTTCTTCTTTCAGTGGCAAAGCAAAGCCATTGATTATACTGAGAGAGAGACAGTAACACACGTTTGTGTTAGACGTACTGCCTGTGTGAGTGTGAGTGTGTGTATGCGAGTGTGAGAGTGTGTGTGTGTTACCTCCCCAGTATCTCCAGCAGCTCAGCGATGCCGTTGTGATGTTCTGTCTCATAGATAAATCTGTGAAACAAAAACAGTTCTGTTTGTACAGTCACAGTGTGTGTGTGTGTGTGTGTGGTTGTGTGGTGGTCTTGTGTAACTGTCACACTCATGCTGCTGTGACAGGGTTAGGTCAGGTCTCTGAGTCATTCAGTTCCTGGCTGCATTATCCAGTGAAACTGCTCGATTCTCTAACGTCTCTGCTCTGAACACAGCACCCTGCTGTTAGCTAACTCTGCTGGCCGTTCCAACCTGTAGAAGATGTTGTTGATCTGGCGGCGGATGTAGGCTCGGAGGCCGAGGAACTTTCCGTAGATTCGGTGGAGGATGGTCTTCAGGAAGTCTCTCTCTCTGGGGTCCTCGCTGTCGAACAGCTCCAGCAGCTGGAACAGAGACAGTGTCAGAGGTCCGTCTGACGTCACACGTCACCACAGTTCAATACGTCTCTGCTTTTTCTTACCGACAGCACAAACTTTTGGTCGATGTACTTTTTGGCGATGTTTGGCTGGAAGTCTGGAGACTCCAGGAAGCGGAGGAAGAACTCGTACACAAGCTGTGGAGACGAACACAAAACACGCATGTTGGTTTGTGAAAACACAACACGGCTCAATGAAAATGTACCGGTTTAAAGACAACAGACCAGGGACCACAGAGACCTGAGGTCAGCAGGTATGAAGTCACACTAAGAGTCCAGCAGCTGACAGGAGCAATAATGCTGACTGCACGGACAGAATCCATCGCGTGAGACGGAGAAACAGAGTCCATCGTGTGAGACGGAGAAACAGAGTCAATCGCGTGAGAGGCAGAAACTTTACCGCCACAACGTGTCAGCAAGTTTCTACCTCTTCACGTTGTGGTGGTTGGCCAGGTGAGCAAGCAGCGGTCCAATCAGTTTACAGAGGTCAGAGAATCATTTCATACCGGAGCTCCACCTGTCTCAGGTGTTAAACAGAAACACACACACACACACAGCGTACCTGCAGGTGAGGCCAGGCAGCCTCCAGCGTTGGTTCGTCCTCCTCAGGGTCAAACTCTGCTCCGGTCGGGTTGGAGGACGGAGGAAGAGTCCGAAACAAGTTCACTGAGAACTGGACAAACAAACACAGACACACACACAGCTGTTACTAACACTGCTACAGGTGTCTGGTCTTCCTCAGACTGTTAACATGGCGATCAGGTTGCAACACGAGTCCACCAACAGAAAGCACATCTACAACCATGTGGACAGCTGCACCGAGGACAACTGATGGACAGGATGACAGGCTCAGGGACGGCTATCAGAGAGCGTCCTCGCTGCCTGAGGACCTGATGTGTCTGTGCGAGGGTTCTCACCATGATGACGGCCTCGGGGTAGATGGACTCCGTCACCACGTCGCTGTTGTGCGTGATGTACTCGACCATCTCATTGAGTCCTGCTCTCTTCACCTCTTTATATTTGAGGTCGCTGAGCGGATCGCTGACAAAGTCAAACAGGACGCAGCACTGACGTAGCTTCTGAACGAACAGCTCCTCGCGCTCAATCGGCGGGGCATCTGAGAGGGACCACAGGAGGGAGGGGGCAGTCAGTACCACAGAAGAAGACAGGTGACCCTTCCTTTCTAAAGACACCTGGAGACTGAATTTTCAGGTAAAACACATCAAACCTTGTTAGAGCTGGTCAGAGGATGATCTAACACTGGGACTGAACCATGACCCTAAAACCAGCACTGATGTCCAGCCCCCACCCCCGACACCTGGTACCTGGTACTTTATTCAGGCCCTACGACCTGCATATGGAACAGTCTGATCCAGACAACCAGACTGCCGAGTCATGCTCTGATCACACACCTGAAACACTGATGTCACCATGGAAACTACCGTTGTGTGTACTACACTACCTAACACACACACAGAGCTGATTACTCATCCATCCATTATCTGTACTGCTTCTCTTTCTTGGGGTAACGGAGGGGGGGTAGGTTAGGTTGGGGTGGGGCAGGTTAGTCTACCTTTGAGTGCAGGTAGCTTCTGCAGCTCCCTGTTCTTGGTCAGACTGAAGCGGGATGAGCTCTGGCGGCGCTCCTTCTTCACCAGCTGAGGACCTCCGGAGTATTTGATCTTGTTGAGCTGCGTGGGTGGAGGCGTGCTGTTACTGGGACGCTTACTGCCGCTCTGCTGCTGCTGGGACTGCAAACACACACAGGTGTCACAGTCACAGCGGGCCTGCTGCACACTGTCCGTTTAACTTCCCCTTAGTGAACTCAGCAGGCCTCAGTCAGTCCTGCATTAGAACCAGGACCCAGCCAATACTGGATCTTTAGCCTGATGCTGACTGAGACACAGGATCTGCTGTGCTCCAGTGGACAGACTCTGTTTCAGAAGAAGCTCTGATGATGTTTAGTCCTGCCGCTCAGACCTGATCACACACGGTACCATCTGTAAGGATATTACATCTGCAGAGACTTTCTCTGGTTCTGATTAAAACCAGGTTCCTCTTGTACAGACGTGCAGTGCGTCAGCTGATCAGTGACAGTACACTGTTTGTATGTAAGATTTTAACACATGACATAGAGCGTGTTCATCTCTACCACAGACAAACTGTTTCCTCGCCCTCATTTCTTACAGTGGGGTTATTCAAACATTCATTTTAGCTGCTTTGACTGACTGAACATCGACTGTACAGTTTAATTCTCAATCATCTGTATCAGCGTCTCACTGCTTTTTCTTTCTTCACTGATAAACTCGTTGTTTCTGTTCTTCCTTTTTGTTGTTGTTTTGTTGTGTCTTGTTGTTAAGCTCACACCTGCAGCGTGTGTGTGTGTGTGTGTGTGTGTGTGTGTGTGAACAGCAGCAGCCCTGTCACAGCGTGATCTGCAGGACTCAGATCATGTGACCCTGAGCTCCTCGGCTGCCTTTCAGCTCACACTCACCTCGTCTGAGTTTTCTGTGGCAGCATCTTTGCTTCCGCTTGTGTTGCTGCTCTTTGTGCTGCTTTTGGCAGATTTGCTTGTTTCCTGTTTACACACAGAATAAAAGCAGAAACTACGTTTAATACAAAGATGAACAGTTCAGGGAGACGTATTTGAAAGTCTTCTTATGTTATTATTATTATTATCATTATTGATAATAATCTTTATAATATCACTGTTATCAGAGATTATGTTTTTCATAATACAGAAACAATGCAAAGAAACTTCTCATTGGACTAAATATAAATATTGTCACTGGACAGAGTATTTTCTCATTTTTCCATAAAAAACAAACAAACAATTATTCAATTACAAAGATTGCTGCTGGTAAAGTTTCTGTTAGCGAATCAATTAGTCACTGCGACTCTATTTTCTCATATTTAATGGTGTATGGATTCATCTGCTGGTTTAATTAATCCACTGATTGTTTGCTCTATAAAACTTGAAAACGTTGCCTTGACTAGTTGATCAGAAGTTGCAGCTGTGGTTCTCCGACGCAGCCTCGGAGCTCTGGGCCCCGGCCTGACCCCACTGTGCATGTCAGTGGCATTATCTACTCAATAACTACATCATTTATTGTTTGGATGATTGACAGAAAATTAATTGGCAATAAGTTTGATAGCTGATTAACTTTTTCAGTCATTTTAAAATCTGAATATTTAGCTTCACGTTTCTGACTCAACGTGTTCAGACACAACAACACGTTAGAATGTGTTCACCTGAGCTTCAGGGAGCCATCACACATTTCTCATTATGTCTGACACTGAACAGCTGATCACTGAAGGAAACACAGGTATATTGATAATGAGGATGACGGCTGAGGTCGTAGCTGTGAACACATCCACAGACATTTCATTTTACAGCCGTGAATATGCTAACCTGTGTATTACATCCACATGTTTTCAGCCAGTACTCAGCACACGGACCAGACATGGTCCACACATGGACCAGGTTCCACCTGGTCGTGTTTTTGTGCATCTCAGTTCTACGTGTGTGGAGTTTGTTGACAAACTTTCTATGAGTCCAACAAAAACCCACATTGACCACATGGCCATGTTTTCATTCACAGTTTGAGGAGACAGGTGAGCAATTCAGTTCAGTGTTATTTATACAGCTCCTTCCACAGTCAGACACCCAGAGTCTAACCACAGATCAGCTCCCAGAAACAGCTCCCTGTGAACCTGGCGCATATGGGGGACCCTCCTGCTGAGGCCCGGGCTGGGTGAGAGGAGGAGAAGGACCTGCAGCGTATGGAGCAGGCGGACCTCCCTCTGGATGTGACCGACACATGCCGTCCGGAGCTGGCGGGGCCCTCTGAGTAAAGCCGGAGGTCCTGCTCAGCTGCTCTATGAACACAGTGTCTTCATGTTCATGTTGTGTCTCTGGTCGTCAGATGTCTCCTCAGCACACCTCAGCGGGAGCTAACGGCTAACCTGCTCTGCCACATACCTCATGTTTTATGGAGACTCTCGCATGACTGAGCCACGGCCCGGACACACTTTATACCCGAGCCCAGCCTGTTTTCTACCAGATGAATTATTTAAGGGAGCAGGCGGCGGTTCCTCTCCGGAGCTCCGGCAGCAGCAGCCCGTTCATTCCGCCACCTAGGTCCCGGTCAGGTAACACCGCGTTCCACCGTTTAAACCACTGGACACAACCATTGATGTGTAGCTTTGCCTAAATAAAGCGTCAGAGCGGCGGACACGGAGGCGACAACCGAAGACACACACTTTTAATACGGCTAGCAACTCCGCAGCTAGCGGCTAGCTTAGCCGTCCTCTGCTAGCGGGGCCTTAGCGGGTTAGCTCGGTAAAACATAACGCCTGAAGTCTTTACCGGCCAAAATAACGGCTGCTTCAGGCCACCCGGTTATATTCACGTGTAAAACGGGTCATGTTGCAGAAAAGTAACCGCCGGCTCACCTTTTCCTTCTTGGTTTTGTTCGGCATCTTGACTATGTGGAAGGTGTTTTTCACGGAGGCTCCGTGATGCTCTTCCCCGGGACTCAAACGCTGTCACTCGGTCCGTCTCTGCTCCCTACGCCCGTCCCCGACCCGTGTAATTTGATTGGCCACTGAGGTGGCGGTCTGCCTAGTGACGCCTATGGGGATTTTTGTGATTGGCTCTCTGTGAGTTCTGTGATGAGGGTGAGGCAGGACTCCAAGTCTTCCCCAGCAACAAAACACCTTCCACCTGATGATACCCAGCAGCCTGACCGCAGGGAAACTCCTCATCTCCTGCACTTCGAGCTGCTTTAACACAGACGCACACAGCTCACCTACACCTGACTCTACACCACAGCACCACGTGGAAGCCCATTCCCACCAAGAAGTCAGAAATACAAATGTCAAACAAATAAAATAAAAATAAAACCTGCTGACTGACAGCTCTGCTCTCATCCTCCATGATGGAGAAAGCAGCTTGACCTGACGTAGAACCCAGGACAACACCCACCAATGAAGACCATGAGAGACTGGAAAAAATGTGTGTAAGGGGACCTTTAGTTTTCTGACAGAGAAAAATGATGAAATACACGGAAACACATCTGGATATGAGCTTCACATTAATGAGGATTAGATTTTTTATCAATGACTCTGTCCAGGTGAGATTCTCCTCACCTCTCACCTTATTTGTAATCCTGAAGACACCTGGCAGGTGTCAGCATCAGTCTGTTTTCCATTTCTATTGTGATGTGGAATCAGAGGCGGGACACTGCTGTGTCTCCTTCACTTACAGGTGTCCTCATGCTGTACTTTGTGTCTCAGGTCGTCAGATGGCCGGTCTGCTGTGTGATGCTGAGTGTCTCTCCTCAGGATCAGTGAAGTTTGATGTGGTCTTCATAAACAGGTTCTGTTACACAACCACAACTTTATTTTAACAAAGACATTTTACTTTCTCGCAGAGTGTTTCCAAACTGCTTCCAGTTCAGTTTCCCTCCAGAGCTGTACTCAGATTTAAGTCTTCACTCTGCAATGAAAACAGTGTTACTGAGAAAAAAACACCTCACCTTTATTCTCACCTGTAGATTGGCTTCTACTTATTTGCCACTGTGGTGCCACCTAGTGGGTCAATGTGAGCTGAGTGCTGTGTGAATTAATGAAATGTTCTACTGATGTTTCAAACCAGGTTCTGGGAGAACATCAGCTGCTTCACTGACAGCTCTTCCCCTGAAGAGTTGCTGGTTTGAGTCCCTGCTCTGACCAGCTGCTTCATTTCAGCTCACGGGTTCTTCTCCCTCAGAATGGACTGACAGGCAGCACAGAAGGTCCCAGACCAGGGTTCGAACCTGGAACCGTCTTGCTGTGAGGAGACAGTGCTAACCACTGCACCACCACAAATGATTCTTCTGTTATAAATTATTTCATGAATCAAATTGCTTTGTTCTTCTTTTAAAGGATTAGTTCAACAACTTTGTCTATGTGGACCATTACATCTGTCAACATAACGTGTATCTGATAGAACCAGATTCAGTCTGACTTCAGTCTTCGTCCTCTCAGACTGTTCTCCTGGTTTTACTGGGCCCAAATGTTTGTCATCCTGCTGCAGCTCAGGAGTCAGAGGAAGCAAGTGCATGGATTAAAGTTCTCCGTTGCTACAATGGATTTCCTTCATTTGGAGTTCACAGAGGCAACTTTTGAGATCAATGTAGATCCGGGGAGAAAAAAAATAATAATCACGTGCGTACGTGTATGCGCATGTCCCATATCAGAGTGGAATGTAGACACTGAGCTGTGGCGCGAAAGTTAAGCTGGCATGGACTCCCTCATAATGGTCAACGGCTCCGATGTATCGGATATTGACCGAACACAAAAAAATAAATGGAGATGGGCGTGGCTGACAGGAACGGGAGACAATGGCAAGCCTTACGGTTCATGGTGCCAGAAGATTAGACAACCAGGTGCTTGTTTTTGTGTTGTATGCCACAAAAAAATTATGTATGGAAATAATGGCAAAAAAGTGCTGACTCGCCATCAGACTCTCACAAGGCTGCCCTTTGCACTCTCAAAAATACATCCTCACTGCCAGGTGCCACAATAACAACAACGGAGGTGCAACAATCCATGACAGACAGTGTTTGCAACCATAAAGTACGCATATGTTCCTTTATTGCGGAACATGATTTGTCGTTGACCATCGCCCAACCACTGGTCGAACTCATTAAGTCCTGCGCTGAAGGCCGGTGCGCACTGTCAGTGTCAAACTCCCATGCGTCCTATCTTTGCACACATGGTATTGCCACTCATCAAAAAGAGATAATGGCTCTTAAACTGAAAAAATGTACCATAGAGATTTGCACTCTTTGTTATTTAATCCTGGTGCTGTTTGTTGATGTATTTTTTATTTCTATTTTCTTATATGTAAAAGGTTTACTTGAAATAATAAGAAAAATAAAAACATGTAATGAAAAGTTATGTAGATGCTTGATTATTTTAGAGAGAAAGCTATGAGCACGTTTTGCAAAAACATTTGAAAAGCCAACAAAAAAACACAATAGATGCTATAGAACAGCTTTTTAAAATCCTCCTGCTGTAAAATAGTATTGGTCGAGCATTTAAACATGATAGCTGCATTTGGTGCTGAAGTCCTATGCATTAGTATTTCTTAAGCAGGTGTCAAGTAACCTAACCTGGAACTTGTTTCACACACTGCATGTGACTTGGCTGTAGCACGAAAAAAAATTTCAGTCAGAAGATTTTCTTTTACTTTAATCCATGAGCAATAAACCAGGTCAGAGGACGACTACAGGTCCCTGTCAGGTCAGAACCGTCCAAATGATGCAGTTCGAAAGAATACGAGAACTTCAGTACAATGTTAGTGAAACACCAGTTTTCTTCAAAAATATTCTGTACAAAAGCCGGACTTCTTAAAACACAGTGCGCTTCCAATCAGCTGTACAAGAACATCGCCAAAATAACAACCAATAAAACATTTTGATGTGAATCTAGATTTATGACCAAAAATATGGCAAGAAGATGAAGAAGACATTTTGACTCTGAGACAGAGCTGGTGGTCTTACGTTCTCTGCAGGAGACTCGTCCCTGACGCTGTTGACTGTGAAACCAAATCCACATCATGGACTGTTCTAGAAGAAAAGGTGTGAACAGTCAATCTGCCACACACACTGAGACGAGAGAAAACATGAGGGAGACACCTTGAAACTGAACCATGACTTCAAAGTAGCATCAGAACCCTGGACCCTTCATCCGAGCTTTAGAAAGCTCGACAGCACAAACACATCTCTACCATAGACTGTATAAGACATGGACGTAGCACCCGTGACGTCACCCATTGGTTTCGGGGAGTCGGTTTTGTGACCAAACCATGGGCATTTGAGCTGCGCCATCTTGGATTTTAGTGGGAGTGTACTTTCCATATTTGGCGAAGAGGCGGTTACTCTACGGGTCAGCCGGCCGAGAATCCGGCCACTTAGCTCGGACCAACCGAGCTAGCCTAAAGCTAATCAGCTAAGCGGCAGCTACATGCAGCTACATCCAGTCCCCGAGTCCGACCCGACTAGCTCGACCCCGTGTAACCGCGACACAGAACATACAACAGAGATCATAATGTTGCTGCTGTGTTTTAAACATGACTGTTTCAGATAGAGAGGTTTTAGATGGAGCTGCAGGGTTTGGTGGAGTTGTGGGGGGGGATTTATTTCTAGCCTGTTATTTAACTGTGAAACAATCATTATTATTTCATATTAATAAAATATATTAAAAAGTTAAAACATTATTATTATTATTGTTGTTGCCATTATTATTAATGATATATAATGAGTGAACGATAAAAAATAATGATGATGATAACATATTAAAATGTTTAATATTTAATATTTACCGGCTTTCGCCGCTGCATCCATCCACTATCCATTTACAGTTACAGCAGCACACAAACAACAGCAGCCGCTGACTGACGGAGCTGCTCTGTCCATGCAATGTCGGACTTTTTAAACAGAAAAATGAGACGAAATAAAGTTGTAGCCTCGTATTGCCGCAATAAACAGGCTCTGAGAGCACGGAACACACCGCAACAGCGTTCCTAACATTATCCGCTCCGGTCCCCTATCTGTATCAGTAGCGACCAGAAATCGGCAATTAAGTCATAAGCCAGCGGCAAAATATGCCGGTACTAATTAGTGCAAACATCCAGGTAAAATACTGAGAAATTTACTTACCGAAAAAACTGCAACACAGACTCCTTCGACGGTTGGTTAGTACAGTCCACACTACAACAAGCCATACTGTCACAAAAACCTATCCGAACATTGGTAAACAAACACGGACACTGCAACTCCTGTCAACCGCTGGAGGTAGCCGGAGGCCTCTGGATGTAGCCGCCTAGCCCAGCCGATGCTTTAGCAACGAGCTAACTGTCCTGTCTACGGACTGTCACTCAACGTAACCACGCCCCAATTTATTAAGCCTAAATAACACTAAAACGGTTGTGGTACAAAAAAATTCACCCCCCTCACAGTGTTCACGGAGGTGGAAACTATCAATAGAGACCAAAAACAAAAAATGTACCAGGCTGTAAATATGTTTTTTCAGGCTGTAAAGTTGGCTATTTTAACATGGGGGTCAATGGAGAATTGCTCACTTCTGGAGCCAGCCCCCAGCGGCAGCCGAGGAACTGCAGCTTTTTGAACACGGAAGTGATCCTCACTGCTGAAAGCTACAACTCCCCCCTTGATCTCTACAACTGAAGGATGTAAAACAAGAAATCTGGAGCTTTGTGTTTAAAAACGTCAGATCTCAGCTTGTTCTAACCAGAACCTTCAGAGTTACTGTCTCACTGTAAACTACTGGAGTCTGAGCTGAACAAATGCTCCATCAGAGGAAACACGATCTGAAAAGTGAAGCTCCGTTACTGATTATCACCACACACAGACCTTCTGCCTGCTTTTTCCACAACTTTTATTAAAACTTTAAGCAACAAATTTTACAAGACGAGCAGTTTGTTTCTATTCTGATGCACAAGAGACACTGACCACAGATCAGTGCATCAAACACAACAAAGAAAGCAAACCTGATGCAGATTCTTAGGAACCAGATCCTGGATCTTCAGGTAACACGTGAAAACTGTCTGAGCCGAGCGAACATCTCGTCACGATTTACAGAGGAAAACCGAGTCTGAGCTCCAACAGACGAGACAAACAGCTAACAGTCTACAGAACGGTTCCTTCAGATTTCCTCTGTGAGAACGTGATGATGGCGGCGCTCTGATCTTTAAAGGAGCAGTCCCACACTTCAGGAAGCCAGATGAGAAGATGGATCCATTTCATCTCTGTGTCACTTTAGATTTTTATGATGAACAAGAATTCCCCAAAGAGCAAAAACCAACTGTGACTTTCTCCTTCTAGCAGGTCTCATCTGTGGAGCACATACACACCAAGTGACCAAAAGTATGGAGACAGCAGGGCATTGCTGCCATAAACGATAGATGAGCAAGATATTTCCAGATTTTCCTTCACTGGAGCTAAAGGTGAGTCCCACATTGTAAAATGAGGCAGAGGTTCCTTCGTTTGCTCATTACATCTCACAGATAGAGATTATTTTCATCTTATTTCAGGGTTCCTGTGGCCCCTGAATATGCAGCAATATTTTCTGTTAGCTCAAAAAGTAAAACTGCACTGTTTCACAAGTAAGAAGTAAAGCCTGAGAGAAAAGCCTGAATTAATTGTATATCATGTTTTCCCCCATGGCCAGCCGGCCTGCAACCCAAGAACACCAGGGTCCAGACCTGCAGGCTGGAAATCACTGTCCCCTGGAGTGGAACCACTGAAACAAGGGGCCCAAACCATAAAAACAGACCTGGACCAGAAAGACAAGTATGAGACAGAGGCATCTGCATATTCTTGGCCATCTAATGCCGGCAGCATTTGCCTCAGTGCCGTAGAGCTTCACTGTCCAAAAGCACTGTAGAGAACCAAACTGTTGCTGTCCTGACGATGAGGGGTCTCACTGAATCCAGACAATTCAACTGAGAACCTGATCAGTTTCACTCTTCTGTCTTTGGACACGTTTGTCTCTTTGTCAAGCTGAGAGGAATAAAATTAACTCACTGTAACTCGACATTGTGCTTTTGGACACAGTGAAGTAATGAATGATTGTTTTCATGCTCTGCTAACCATCTATTCAACCTCAGAAATCAATAAAAATAGACTTTACATTTCCCCACAATCCCAGCTGACAACGTTACACTCCTCCTTTTGTCCGACCAACAGTCCAAAACCTAAGAACATGACATTTATATGTAAGAATAAAAGAAAAACAAGTTTCTTACAGGGAAGAAGCTGCAACCAGCCAATATTTGATTTCTGCCAGAAAAATTAGTTAATCATTAATCAATTATCCAAATAGGTGATTAATGATTCTTCACTAATTTCAGCTCTACAGCGGTGACACATACAACACAGACAATACTTATTCGAGGGATTAAGTAGTTTCTGGATTTGTATCTTCAAGGGAAATTTTCACCAGCATGAACCTTTAAACCAGGCCAACTACACCCAGGACCTGTTTCTGTACTGGTTCCACAGAGATGAAACCTGTATCCATCTGAAACCTGACTCTGGAGAAGACACAACGGGGTTTGAGAAAACATCAGACTGGTCCCTTTAACAGATGAGGATCAGTGTTTTAAAAGTCTAAAGTCTGTAGGTGCGAGTGTCCCTCGCCATTTCCAGCTGCCTTCAAGTCCAGTAAATTACTGATGAAAGACTGTTTATGATCCTCTGAGCATTCTGTGTATGGGTGGTGTCACCCCTTCACACCCCACCCCAGGCAGGTCCTACTCAAAGTTAAAGTCATAGTCAAAGTCCAGGGAGGTCATGTCGGAGGGGAGGCCCAGGGTTTCAGGGGTGATCTCCGTCACCTGACTGCCCCCCTTGCTGGGTGGCCCCTCCTCTGGCTGTGACCCAGAGGACCCGGGGTCAGAGGTGTCCAGCCCCTTTGGGTCTAAAGCTGGTGATTCAAAGTCCCCTGAAGCTGACTCAGGTTCTCGCTCAGACTGGCTCTGCTGTTGCTGCCGGGTCTGGTATCTAGTTTGGGATCGAGTTTGTCGGACAGGGCGGGGAGTAGGGGAGGTTTTCTTTGTTGGAGTTGTCTTGCCTCTAGTTTTGGGACCTGGTTTGGATTCATGTTCTGCAGCTGGGTCAAAATGGGTCTGGGTATGCTGATCTGGTTGGGGTTGGGATTGTGGCACTGACTGGACGTGAGGAGCGAGTTTTAGCTTGGACTGAGTGTGAGGTGTTGGTTCCACCTCAGCAGGCTTGTTTTGTGGGGTGATTTGAGACTCGGATTTAGGAGCTGAGGACTGGTTTTGGGGTCCACTCGGAGCCTCTGACTGAGCTGGCAGAGTCAGTTTTGGTCGAGTTGTATGTGTTTGTTGAGATGGAGCCATCTCAGGTGTTCGTGCTGGGGGACGCTGCAAGGACCAAACTGAAGCAATTTGAATTTCTGATTTTAGCTGGGACTGCGGACATGGTGGTGAACTGTCTGAGTCTGGTGTTTGGACCTCAGCAGGAGATTGGGACTGGGTTTGGGGCAGAGGGGGAGGTTGTGGTTTTGGTGCTTGTGGGGCTGAAAGTGGACTTCGATAGGTGCTACTCCTGTCAGCTCTGGAGTCTGTTGCTGGTTTGGTAATGGAAGAGGGACCAGTGCTGCTGTAGAAGATGCCAAATAAGTCCTGGGCTTTGGCAGCAGCCAGGTTACTCTTAAGTTTCTCAGACCTCTGAGCTCCATCACCCATGTTCATGAAAGGTGGAGGCTTGACGAACACTGTACGAGTCTGCTCACTCTCTGGGACGCCGGGAGCTGCAACGTCAGATACTATCTCTATCATGGTTGGTCCTGCAGGTTTACCCTCAGATGGACCAGGAGTAGCCTCAGATCGTGGAGGTTTACCCTCTGATGCTGTAGGTTTTGCCTCAATTGGAGCAGGCTTAGAAACTGGAGGTGCAGGTTTAAACTCAAATGGTACAGGTCTTGACACCGGGGCTGGAGGTTTAGCCTCTACTGGCTCTGGTCTAGACACTGCCAGGGCAGGCGTAGCCTCAACCAGTCCAGGTCTACCATCTAGTGGCACAGGTTTGGTTTCTATCAGTGCATTCTGAGCACTTAGAGCCTTTGCTAGAGGGTCAGAGACTATTGATCCGTCTTTTGAAGGAGGGCCTTGTAAGCCTGTGTTTTGGGGTCTGATAGAGAGAAAGGTGTTCAGAGGTGCAGGTTTTGCTATCATCGTCGTTTTCCTCAGAACTGCAGCAGGTGCTGGGAGGTTGGGCCGGATCCTTCCCCGGTTGGCACCATTGGACACACAGGGAGGGGGTGTAGTGTTCTGGCTCGCTAGCTTCTGTGCAATCTCCTTAGCGACAGCCATTGACTTTGCAAAAGAATCCTCCACGGAGATGGGCTGCTGCTGGTTTACAGCCGCCTCGTCTTCCTTGATGAACTCGGCGGCCACTTTCTCAGCCACCTTTGCCAACATGTTCTCCTTCCTCTTCCACGTGAACTTCCCGAATGAAGTAGCCGTAGTTGCAGAACCCGGCTTGCCAGCTTCCAGGCTCTGTTTGCGGAGTTTGGCCCTCATGGCTGGACTTGGTCCACAGAGGATTTTGGGCGGGTCATAAGGCTTTGGTGCAGGTTCAGGCTTGCTGACCTCCGGTTTCCCTGCTGGTTTGCCCAGCTCAGGCTTTTTAATGGCTTCCCTTTCAGCCTTAGGTTTCCCTTCGTCTCGCTCTCTGTCATTTTTGGATCTGAATTCTGAATATTTTTCGTACTTATGCTTGTCCTCATCATCTCTCGGGCCATATTTGGGGCGGGTGTTGTATCTGTCATCATCATCCCTGCGATACCGGTACCGATGCTCTTCTTCTCTGCTGTATTTGTAGCGGTTTCCCCTCTCCTCTTCCTCTTTGCTGTACCGGTATTTATCATCCTTTCTGCTGTATTTATAATTTTCATCCTCATCTTTCTTGCTGTAAGCAGACCGTTCCTCCTCCAGGCTTTTGACACTTTTGACATCCTCCCTTGTCTTGCTACACTTCAGCCTATCCTCCTCTTCCTCCTTTTCAATTTCTGATTTTTCCTCCTTCTGAACAGCATCATCATCTATCTTCTTTTTCTCCTTGTCCCGTTTCTCCTTTTTGTGTTTGCTCTTTTCCTCCTTGTCTTTGCTTCCTTTCTCGTCGTCCTCGTGTTTGCGTTTCTTTCCACTCGTCTCTAAGGCCAGTCCTGCCTGCCGGTCCAGGTTCCTCCTCTGTTCATACAGTGGATTCTCATACATTTGTTTCTGGTGAATGAAGCATCAAGAGACACAGACAAGACACAGTGAAGAACACGTCAGGCTGACATGCAAACGTACTGGCTTATGGTAAAACACTAAACGTCAGTAAAAACTCTGCTCAGTATAAATCACGTGGGTCACTTCTCTTTAACAAACACATCTACATTAGTATTGGTCTGTAAAGTCCAGTCCAGACTGGGGTCTACTTTCAACCCTATAACCTGAAATGAGATTATCAAATGAGACACATTCAAACAGGATCCTGAATGTGGCCTGAACCTCACTGGATCGGTCGGGTGAAATCTGCATCTTCCACTTCCACTCTGGATGATACACAGTCATATAACTGGGAGATAAGTTCTATGTTCTGAGTCGTCAGTGCTGTTCACGCCAACATCCGGGTCTAAAATACAACTCAAAATATTTTAATATAAATTATTTATATACCAAATATTGGTATATAAATACACCAACGTGCAGTACACAATGTGGCCGAAAACCAGGCAAGACTGACGTCAGCTGAAGTCCAATGTTCAAGGTGACAGACGGGTTTCTGAGCGACGCCACCAGAGACACGGAACAAACAGGAGGCAGAAAACCACGAGGGAATCAACAAGTCGCTTTCGTGCCTAAAATACTGAAACTCCAGGAATAAAACCCTGTGTGTGTCTGCACTCAGATCATTACCTGTTACATTAGCTGTGTGATGACGTGAACGCAGCACGGTGGATCATCCAGAGTAGCAGGAACATGGTTTCTCCAGCACACGATACTGTTTAGTTATGTCGTTATTTAAAGCTAATGTCATACCTTGTATTTCTCATTGTGAGCGTGTGTGGTCACGTGCTCTTCTGCACAGATGGCGTCTCCATAAAACTCTTTACACAGCAGGCAGAAGAATCCTCTGACAGGCAGCAGGAACTCTGAACCTGCAGCAAAACACAGGAACCACAGTCTAAACCCACAGGTGGTGACAAAATCAACTGTCAATCATGTTTACCTGCTGGATGTCTCCGTGTCCAGTACCTGTCAGGACAGGAGAAGGTTGGAGAGGTGACATCTGGTGATAAAATACTGAAAAAACAGACGGTGAAGAGCTAAGCTCTGAATTCAGAGCAGTAACTGGTGGAAAGGTCCTGTAACTGCTCAGAGGTAACAGACAAACGCTGGGGCTCAGGAGCAGGTGGACACACCTGTACTGAGGAGTTACAGCACCTTTCCACAGGTTACTGCAGCACGTTACATTTACAGCAGCCTTCATTAGAGGATGACACATGGAAAACACATGATTTGACATCAGAGGTGTGGACAGGTGTCTCCTCTGTGGTTTGATGAGTCTGTCACTTCGTTAGCACTGTTTTCATTGAGAGACAGACAAACTGCAGCAGAGATCCACTCTGAGCTCCACCTGGAAGCAGAAGACGGCTAAAAAATTCAGTGGCTCTCAGACCAGGATCACTGGGGAAAAAAAAAGATGATGAATGTGCCGGACAAATACCTTTGGCAGGTTTCGTCAGTTTCTCCTCTGGCAGCGTGTTCTTGATGATTTTGGTGGGAGTGGAGGCCCAGGGCCGTTCGTACGGGTCCAGAGTCTGTGAAAAGAAAATGAAATGTAAAGGACCTAGTACAGGTGCGTCCAGGTGTGAATATCAAACCATCCAAAGCAAGAAATGTGTGATTACATTTTGCAGATGGAGCTTTTAAAGAGCGGCTGATGTTTCTGCATAAAAATATTATTGAACTGTTAAAAAAAAAAAGAGTAAAGACAAACCTTTCGGTGCGTTTTGCTGTGCAAGTGTGTGAAAAAATCGAACATGGATCCAGACGTGACGTTACAGTTTTTGCACCAGTGGTTTCCTGCGTCATAGTATTCAAACGGCTCTGGGGCCGGAGGAAGGTCACTGGGGAGTGGCTTGTCGGGGGACAATCTCGATAACGACGGCACAGCTGAGGTCTGATAAAAAACAAAGATGGAGGAGAGTCAACATGGCAGCTGACTCAGCAGGATTTACTCTACAAAACAATCAGAGGGAACAGGTTCAAGCTTTAAACTCAGCTCCGCAAAATCTGGAAATGAAAAAGTTCCTCACCTTCAGCCACGTTCAGCCTCCAAGACGTTGGCCAACGTGCGTTTTGTGAGAAAATCCGGAGGTCGCTTTCACACTGATAAGAACGTCTAACTGGATCTTCGTTTGCTTTCGAGATCTCGGTCACAAAAACTAAGGAACTTTCGTCTCTTAAACTCTGCGAAGGAACCTGAGGCTTTATCACTGAATCTAAAGGTTGAATTTACCAGTTTAACTTAACGTGGACGAAACCTGCATGCAACCTTATTCTGTCAGTCAGTGTGAAGACAAAAAGACGAGAAAGTGTTGTTTCACTCAGCTATCTACGTTCAAGCTAACGGGACAAGACCAGACAATCTTGTCAAGTAACATTTGAATTATTTGAATAATTTCCAACGTTTCCTGATTTCTCTCTAAGCTGAACGGACAATGCAGTTTTATCTGAATGGTCTGATTTCAGTTCTTCAAACCCGGACACAGTGATCCTTTGCATCGCTGTCTTTTCAGAGTGAACATGAACATCTGAGCCGTGTGTGTGTGTGTGTGTGCGTGTGTGTGTGTGTGTGCAATGATAACGTGTTGTAAAGTGCATCAGGTTATTTTTTATAAGAAGTGCTGATGTCGTTGCTGCACGAGCCGCCCTGAGTCAGCGCAGCTCTGTGAACCGTGGCGGTTCCAGCCTGCGTCACGTCGGTTGACATCAGGCGGGACAAAGACATCTTCAGTCCACGGTTTTATATCCAGGAAATCAGAACTTTACACAACAACAGAATTAATCTGATGTAAGTGAATCATCAAGAATCAAAATGGAATCAGGAGATGAGGGCGAATCTCCAGCTGCAGGTCAGGTGGTGTTTATTCACCAGGAAGAAGAAGAACGTCCCTGATCGATGGAGCCGCCTCTGCTTTCGAATGAATGTCGAACTCAACACTTCCTGTACAGATGCTCCACATTAAAAGCCTTTAAATCTCCTGACAGGTTTGCGGGTGTGAAGCTTGTGTGCAGGAAGTGTCGAGTTTCACTGATGATGTTGTTGTACTGATGGAATTTGATTTCCAATGACGTGGCTGCTGTTTTATCTGCTGCTGATATAAAGCCGACCCCTGACCCCTCAGATGCGGCTCCTTCTCTGTGAAACCAGCTGAACTAAACTAATTCATAAACTCATTTCTGTTCTACATTAATGGTATTAAACAGTTTTTAAACTCATGCTGATGAACTGTAATGATCCCTAGCTATGACGAGTCACAGTCACATACAGTAGCATGTCCTGTGTTACCTCCTCTGCAGCTGTTTGTACCTTTAACATGGAGCTGCTGGACGCCTGCTGTGCTTCAGGACTCCTCTCTGGCTCCCGTTTCTTCTTCTCTGGCGGCGGATCGCCCCCCTGGTCCTCAGGAGGTCTGCCGGGCCTGCGGGGCCGGTCCGATGGGCTGAGGCCGAGGATGAGCGCCACCTTGTCGATCTCGTTGTGTTTCTTCTCCGCGGCCTCATGCTCCTTGCGGAGGTTAGAGATCTGAGTCATGACCTCCTCCTGCAGGTGGCTGATCTCCTGCAGCAGAGGGTCTTTGTGACCCTCCTTCTCCCTGCGCTTCTTCCTCAGGAGCTCACCTGGTAGGAAAGAAACAACACACAGGCTGCTCAGCCTATCAGCTCTCAGAATCATGTCAGGAAACAGGAAGTGCACAGGAAGTAGATTGAGCTAAAATACGAATAAAGATAATTGATGATCAAACAGCCAAAGAACAAACTGGATTATTTTAGTAATTTAGCATCAGTGAGGCTGAACCCCCATTTAATGCTGACTGATCAGAAACCACCGTCCTCTGGAACGGCCTCCTGCTCAGCTCAACCAAGCAAACCCTCCAGTGGCCTCCCCGGGCTCCAGACCTGAATGCTGTGATGAAGCATGTCAACATGGAGCAACAACAGAGAAACAGAGTCACTGAAAACTGACGGCACTTAAGTTTTCCTTTCACTTCCACCGACTCAGAGAGACTTCTGAAGACGACCTGACTGCACAGAGACCGCTGCAGGGAAGAGGGGAAACAGGATTCTGATCCCACATGAACACCTGCCTCACAGCAGAGTGAACACATGACCTCTATGATCAAGTGCAGGTGAACAGCATGAACTCACCTTGTTGCTTCCTGAGTCTCTCCAGCTCCTTCATCAAATACTCCTTCTTCTTCATCCTGATCTCTCTCTCTTGCTTCAGCTTCTCTCTCTCCTCCAGAACCTAAACAAAAAACAGCAGCTCATCAGGCTCAGCTCATCTGGTTCCGGCTCATTCACATCTGGAGGCTGAATCTGCTTCACTCTGATATTTCAGGGGTCGAACCTTCTGTTTCTGGCTCTCGTTGTTCTGCTCCTCAGACGCTCTCCGGTCCTGGCTGCTGACTTTAGAGCTCCTCCTGTCACTGTCCTGAACCGAAGTCTTCACCGAGCCTGGAGACAGAGAAACGAGCAGGAAGTGGATGAAAAGACATTTGATAATGCTGCTTCATCACTGCACCCAGAGGAACAAGTAACACGAGGCTTTAATTCATGTTTCACATGATAAAGTTCAATCGTATGTTGCCACAGAACCACAGGAAGTTCAGCAGGTCTGAGTTAAACATAAACCTGAAGAGGATAATCTACAGGTGAACCTGTAGATTATCAAACATGTCTGACCAGCAGTACCTGCTGTCATCCTGGACTCAGACCTCAGCATCAACCTACACGACTGAAGTGGAATGTTCCTTTAATCAACCACCCTGATCAGACTGACCTTTGACCCCTGGCTCAGGGGCTGGTTTGTTGTATGGCGGCTTGTATGGCAGAGCGGGAGGGAATTCGTCGGAGCTGGTCTGGGGGGGCAGGGTCACGCTGGGGGGTGGGTACATGGGAGGCCACTGCTGGTGCATGTACGGCAGGTAGTTTCCATACTGGCCATAACCTGGTGGGGGGTAGTTAGGGGGCATCATGCCCTGGACCTGTGGTGGGGGGTAGGTGGGTATGGGCACCCCGGGGGGAGGGGGGAGGTTGTTGTGGTCGGGGGTTTGTGGCGGCGGCTCTTTGTGCTGGGGAGGTGCCATATTGCCCCACTCAGCTTTCGTCTCTCTCACATCTCTGTCTTTGTGGGACTTGGGTGGAGCCGGCTTCCTGTGGTTGTCGTCGCTGCTCCAGCTGCCCCCCCGGCTGCCCCCTGGCTGCGACTCCTGCTGCTGCTGCTGCTGCTGGAGCAGCTGCTGTGGCTCCGCCTCCTGCGACCCCGGCTGCCGTCCGAGCTGCCAGAGGAGTACCGCCTGCGATGCGTGAGGGTCTTTGGAGGCGGCTTGTTTCCATGGAGACGCTCCTTGGTCCTGGCAGCCATCTTACTGATCTCGGTGACACCCAGGTCCAGGCCGATGGTCTTCAGCAGGTCCTGGATCTTCTCGTACTCCTCCAGTGCCTGGCGCTCGCTCTCCTCCAGCGGCTCTGTGCCAGGGGGGTATGCAGGGTTTGACACCTGGACTGTGATGCTCTGGTCGGGGCTCATGGTGGGCCTGCTTGCGTACCTCGTGTCCACCTCCCCCATGGTGGAAGAGGCCTGGAGGTGAGACGAGGCCCCAGGAGGGCAGCCATACGTCTGATTGATGATGGCTTTCGGCGGGGGGTAGTCTCCGTACAGCGCTTCCTCCGTCACGTCTCCGTACAGATCCAGCACGTGATGTCGGACTGGCTCGGACATCAGTGGAGGTTTGGGCTCCTCAGAGTCTCCGTACAGAAACTTCTCCTCATCGTCAATGTCGTCCACGGTCTTCATGTGAGCCTTGGCCCCCGCCCCACCAAGCAGGTTCAGGATCTCTTTGATCTCAGCGTCGAGGCCGGCACGATTAGCCATCTGTGGGTCAGACCGGAGCTCCGACAGCACAGAGGCAACCACGTGAGGCTCCATGCCTTTGACTGCCTGCAGCAGCTGTTCGGCAACCCGAGAGATGCTGGAGCCCTCCAGGCCTCGGGGAGAGTCTCTGCCCTGAAACACAGCACAGAGAATCAGATCGGCCTGATGGACTTTATATTCCTTCATCTTGCAGCTGTTTGGAAACTCGATCATTTCAAACCTGTGATGCTTTCCTCGTGTTTTTGAGCCGAGGACCTAAAATTCACTGTAAAAGTTTCTAGAAGAAAAAGAGACTGAAACTGAAGATTCTGTTTTTAACTCAGGAAAAACCAGGATGACTATGAACTGTGCATCAACTCTGTCTGTTACTGAGCCTTAAAGTCAGAACCAGTTGTGCATCAGGTTCCTTCTCTGGTGATGAAATGGTGAATGATGTTTTTACTGGAATTAAAACTTTGGCACCAGGTTGAGTCAGAATGTTTGCCTGTGCTGTTTTAACAGTGAGTCCTACCCGAAGTGACGGCGAGTCCTCAGAGTCAGTGCGTTTCTTCAGGATGGACTTTGTCGGCAGACTCAGCATCTCCTCCATCTCCTTCCTGCGTCGAGCCATCTCCAGCTCTTTGAACTCTTTTCTGGATTTCTCGTTGCTATCGTCTCCGCTGCGGCTGCTCGAGCTCGAGCTGCTGCTGCTGCTCACGCTGCGAATGCAGCTACGCTTGCGGCTTCGACTGCGGCTACGACTCCTCTGTCTGCTTTTACTGCGGGCGTGACTCACTACTTTGCTGAAGCTCCGCCCACGGCTCCTTCCTCTGCTCCTCCCTCTGGACCTGGATCTAGACCTGGACCTGGATCTAGATCTAGATCTGCTGCGAGGGCGACTCTTGCTCCTTGCTCGGCTCTTGGCCCTGCTCTGGTCCGGACTCCGGCTGCGGACCCGGCTTTTGCTCCGACCTCGACTCTTGGCCCGGCTACGGTCCGGACTCCGGTCTCGACTCCAGCTGCGTGGTCGGCTCCGGCCCCTGCTCTGGCTCCGCTCATACTTGGGTCGGGCGGGGTAGTCTCTGTGCAGAGAGACCAGTGTTAAGTGGACTGAATTTAACACCAAAGACCTCAGTCAGGACGCTGCAGCAGCTCTGTCCCTGTCTGTGATTGGTCAGAATCTTTTTGACAATGCACCAGAGAAAGATTAACCACAAAGGCTGTGACTCCTCGTCCATAATCATTAGAATCATCATATTTACTTATTAAACACACGACTGGACAAGAATTCCAGACAAATCAATGGATAGAAAAACAAATAAAAACAACACACAACGACGTCCAGAGAGACACACATAAACACACATACGACACAAGTCAACAAAGGAAACAACAACAACAACGGACATAACATACAACACCTGTACTCAAGTCAACCAGCAGGAAACACCTGGTGCCAGGTGTATTTACACACTGCAGGTGGTTACGTTACACACAGTGTGTGTGTGTGTGTGTGACAGATGATATAAACATGCTATTAGCATTAGCAGGATGTTGAGGTGGGATGTAAACACCCTCCCCCTGCTGCTCAGCCCACTGTCCCACCCACTGTCAGCTCTACCTGTTCCTCACGTCATCTGGATCTGAGTTGAACAGGTAGATTCTCTCCTACCTGTCATGATGGCGTGGAGGGGCGGGGCCAGGTGATCCGGTCAGCTCGTTGCCGACGGTGATGACCAGGTTGTGGTCCAGGGGAATCGGCCCGTGTGGCGACGGAGACCTCTGCAAAAATGTCATCACGAAATAATCAAACTTATAAATTCACCTGAAATGAAAATGAAAGAGATGGATCCAAGAGTCTGGGGGCGGGGCCTGACAGGTGTTTCTACCTGCCCCCTGTGACCCTGATTGGTCCGGACTCAGGTACAAACCCCTAAGACAAAGACCAGAAAAAACTACAGAACAAATCTCACACGCTGGTAACGTCTTTGTTATGGGGGGGGCGTTAACCCGAAGCCGTTTGTTTGTTTGTTTAAGATAAAAGATAAGATAAACCTTTAATAGTCCCACAATGGGGAAATTACACTGAAACAGCAGCAAAGAGAAGATGCAGTAGGGTACAGGCACTCAGAATTTACAGATACAAATAGGAATATAAGGACAATAATAAAAACAACAACAATAATAAATACTATAAACAGTATGACCAAAGTGACCATGTGCACTGTTTGAGCAGTAAGGGGGAAAAAAACTTAACATCACTTCAGCTTCACAGAAAGCAGGATGCTCTTTAGCTCTACGAGTCGGTCTGATCTGAGGTCACCGGGTCGGTCTGAGCGTCAGCACCGACCCGGTGATTTAACACGAATCGGATAATCAGGCGGTAAAAGTCACCGACGGTTTACGATAGTTGTGTCAGGAAAAAACACAAATAGTACACACAGCGGACCGGCGAGGACGTGGTAAATTAGCTGGTTTTTGAATGGAGTTTGGTGCACATGTACTAATAATGAAATGCCTTAATGGGACAGCGCCGGCTGACCACAACTATGTTGCATCAACAATAAACACAAACACCAACAAAAACATCCCTGTTCGTTTTAACCAGACGCTGCTCTGAGCCACTCACTCACCTCCCTGGGCGGACCACCGGCCCAGTAACTTCCTGACCCTGGGGAAGGGTACTTCCTGCGCGGCGGGGACCGGCGGTAGGAGTCTGGGTGACCATGGTCGTGGTAGCCGTGGTGGTAGGGAGGCCTAGGCCGGCTCCTGTCGTCTCTGTAGTCCGGTGCCGGATAAGGCCTCGGAGGCCGTGGTCCTCGGCCTTCGAAAGGCGGCGGGTAGGTTCCCCTCGAAGGAGGCCGCCCGCGGTACATCTCCTCCCGCGGAGGCTCTCTGGCTCCCCGCAGTGAAGCAGCTGGCGTCCCCAGCGTTTCTTTAATGGAAACCAGAGACCTGCAGGCAGTTTCCTTTCCCCGTGAACCGAGTTTTCGTATATCTATTTCAGAAAAAAACTTAATTTCCAGCCCGATGATCAGCGTCTGCAGCCACAGAGCCCTTCTTCTCCTGATGGCAGAGACACACAGCCAGGACTGAGCGCGCTGCTGCCCCCACAGGACGCACACGGTATAACACTCTCTGCCCACATCCGGGGTGAACCACCTCAGACCTGATGCTCTGTGTGAACCCAGTGCGGTGGAGGAAGATCATCTGTCCACGGCTTCAGCGTCTGCTCTGTGAGCAGGTTTAAACCAAAACCAGGTCCAGACTTTAGCTAAGACCAGAGAACCAGAAAGCATCTTACACCCTCTGCTGCAAATTATCAGACATTTCCATAGTGAGAAACTGTTCCCTTCAAACTGGGAAGTATATTTATCACACTAATAAAATCCTCTGGGACCTTGTCTGCTTATCCAGTGGCCTCAGGTGGGCCCTTGATCCCAGATGTTCTGGAAGGGTTTTCCTGCTCAGTGAGACATTTATAAAATTCAGTTTTAATGTTCTGACGTCAACACGTTGGCTTTACTGAGTTCATCCGAAGAATCAGAGTCTGGGATGTACAATCATCTAGAGCTGAGGAAACTGAGGTTCTCTCACAAAAACTTTCAAATTGTTCACAACTGAACGAAAATCAAACTCCAGAAAAAAACCAGAGGACAAACTGTTTGGTTCAAATCAGAGAATCTCTACTGAATAAAAATCAACAGCTAGAAAAGTATTAAGATCCTTTTTCAGATTCCTGATAACTGACAGATGTGTGACAGCTGTCAGTCACCCCCGCCCCACCCCTGCAAGAAGCCACGTTCGGTGGCAGAGAAAACTCACATTTAGCCTCTTACTCTGATGAAAAGGAATCTTAAAGCATAAGTTCACACTTTTCAAAGAAAACACTGGGCAGGTGTTGATCAGGACACTGAAACAGTTTTAACTTGTGATTATTTATCCTGATGGGGAACAATCCACAGCTATTAACAGTCTGTCCTAACCTTTTTTTTATTTGTGTGAACTGACTCTTTAATGATCTTTATTTACAGAAAACACCTTGAGAGAGACACCATGTTTGTTTCTAAACTTCCTCTCAGAGGACAACATGTAATCTGCTGTGAAAACAAACTTTTAAAAATGAATGTGTGACTTTACTCATTTTGTTATTGTGAATCCAGGTAAATAAAAACTAATGATTCCTATTATATGATTATCAGAAATTTATTTAAAAATGAAAATTTTGCAAAACTCAAATAAAGTATCAACATTTTCAAAGTGACCAGAAAAACAGAAACACCATATGATGTTACACACCTTCACATTTAAAGAAAATCAGACAACAGCAAAAAAAAAAAAAAAAAAAAAAAAACTTAAAGAATCAACTCAGCTGACTGGGTGATGTTTCTGTTCTGTCCAGATGTTTCCATCTTCACCATCGAGCAAAAAGACCAAACTGTCCACACAAACTCAGCATGTGCACATCAACATGCTGCCACTGTGAGAAAAGCTCAGGTGATTCCAAGTGTGTCATCCACCTCTGGAGTGTGTTGCCCATTAGAATAATGCTGAAAAGATAAATGAAACAGTTGAAGGACAGAAAATGGAGCAACTCTTTTAATAATGTTTTGTTTGAGTCGTCTCCTGATTCTAGTTTCTCAGCACTGTGAAGTGTGTGAGGATCAGAAAAGATGGAAACTCACAGACCAAAGATCTCAGTGCATCAGTTTAAACCTCAAAAATGAGAACGTTTTTCACTGTTGTATTATTTTCAAATTCTAAGGAAAAAATAATACTATAGAATAAATGGTCATTAGCTGGAGCTTTACCATGATACTGTGCACCAGGACAGGCCCCACAGGCTGTGAGATAAATCACATTTAACATGTTTAAGAGATTAGAAAAGAAAAAGAAAAGCTCCCAGGTCCCACTTAATGATTTAGCTTTAAGACCTAAATTATTTCAGTTCTGTGCTTATATGTTGCAGACATGTATTTCCATTTCATCAGCAGAAACTTGAGGTGTAGCATAAATACTGTAGATGTTACACAGAGGTGTGTGTGTGTGTGTGGGGGGAAACAAAGCTCCCAGAAAGTTAAATGAGTAACTGCTGGGTTGAATGGTCCTTTGGTTCATCCTTTAGGACTGAACTCCCACACCGCTAAAAGATCTCTCTTGGAGATTAAGTGACGATCAGGATGTTTTAAATTTCTTTCATGAATAAAGTGGTTTTCTGGTGAATCTGTTTTCATGGTGGTTTTTGGATTAAAGTCATAACAGAAAGACAAACACATTTTGAACATCGTCTACTCTCTGTGGATGGGTCAGGTTCTGCTGCGGCGCCGGACGAGCAGAGACATCTGAAGCTTCTGCAGCGTTCAGTTTAGCTGCCAGGTCCCCGAGTCCTCCTGAGCTCCATCTTTACTGGAACCTGCAGAGAAAACATAAACTCACCTGGTCGGCTCCAACAGGTACAACACAGCTGGGAGACTTCAGTGGAGAATAAAGTGGTCACACAGAGCTGAGCAGTTACAGCGGTTTTCTCTGGCTTCAGCTCACAAAGTGACACGTGTGCTAACGTGACCTGACACAGTATTTAGAGAAATATTAATATTTTTCTATTGACAAAAGCCTGAAACATTAACAACTGTCAAAACACACGCTGTCGTTTGTGAACTTTAATGCATCTGTTCTCCTGTTCTAACATGTTCAGGATGAAGCACGTTAGCTACGTGTCTATGTCATTACTCACAACCCATTTTTATTTCAATCCCATTTATTGATGATAGTCACAACTCTGTGCAACATTATAAAACTCACTGATCTAATCAACATTAAAATGTACACTTTAGCAGTTAATCCTTAAAAATAATATTCATTACTGCAGGCTGTGGCATCTTGTTTATAAGAGGATGAAAGACTGAGGGAAAACAGCTGATCAGTTAATATCAAGTTTATTGTTTCAGATCAGACAAACAATTGAACAGTTGAGCCTGAAATTCCGACAGGATAAGCTAAAGCTACAAACATGACTGGGTGCTCTAAAGATGGAGTTTTATGAGCATGAACTAAGTCTCTGCAGCTGTTTGAATCAATGTGCCTGCCTAGCTATCATTAGAAATAAAAGACAACATAAGAAAGACAGGAAAGGATTGATACACCTCTTAACTTCTCTCAGATGCCCTGTTCACCTCCATCTCCCACTTCTCTAGGAAATCTTGAAGGTTCAGATTGAAAACGTCGATGCCTTTGGGGGAGAGGTGGACGCCGTCGGCCCGGTACAGGCCCGTGTTTGTGCCGCACCGAATGTTATCATGGGTCAGCGAAGTGCCACCAAGCTCTGAGATTATGTTCTGGATCCTTCGATTCACTGTGGTTCGGACCAGATCGACTTCATGGCTGTCAGCCGAGTGACGCCATACCCTTCGAGGAAGGATGTTGGACCACACGAGGACACACTGCGGGAAGATGCTCCTCATGGAGGTCAGGTCCTTCTTGACAGAGGCTAGTAGGTCGGTGGGGCTGTCAGTGCTCAAG
This sequence comes from Toxotes chatareus, assembly GCA_016801885.1. Lineage (NCBI taxonomy): Eukaryota > Metazoa > Chordata > Actinopteri > Toxotidae > Toxotes > Toxotes chatareus. Next base: position 20,826,916 of record CM028904.1, on the reverse strand, counting down.
TCATTACCGCCCAGGTGCATGATGAGGACATCAGGGTTTGGCCAGGTGACCTTGAGCTGGTGGAGCTGGGGCAAGAGCTGGGACCACGTCATGCCCTGGATGCCCTTCCACCAAACGGCCACCTTGCTGGGTTCCATGCCCAGCTGCATACCTACCTCCGGAGACTTAGCTCGTGACTCAGCCCAGTAAACCAGCGAATGACCACAAATCCAAACATTCCTGGGCTCGCTCATCGGTCTGCCTACAAATTTTAACATAAACGTTTGTAAGACAAAGCCTTAAGATGCTTTTGCACACCAAAACTAGGAATACACCTTAGTCCTGGAGCTGGTTTCACAAAGATTTGTTGGGCCAGTCTTTAGCTTTGGCCAGCTTTGCACACATTGTAGCTTTTGGTTAGTATAATTTCATTTTTAATATTTAGCAACTTTATTTTTTTATTTTATATATTTATCTTTACTTTTTGGAATTTTTTACAAATATCTTTATCTTTATAGATTTATGTATAATATGCTGAGTGTCTGTACATTGCTGCTGCAACAGTCAAATTTCCCAGTTTGGGATTAATAAAGTTTGTCTATCTATAGATTTGCTCCTGGAAACATCTGATGCCGTCATCAGTGTGAACTGCACAGCTGCACAAAATTAAGAATGGTCATCTGGCACATCCACAGTCGACAAAATCCAGAGGTTCTGAAAGATGGACAGATGTCCACTACAGCCAGTCTGACTGTTGGACTAAGGCCATGTTGTCTTTTTAAAACCAGCTCCAGATTTTATAGGTTTCAACAGCAAAGTTTTACCATTAATTACGTGTAAAACATTAGAAAATATTTTTATGCTAAACACCATCTCAGTCTGTTTGTAGCTGTTTCTATCACAAACCTTTTTGGCTCCCATGTTGCTGACTTCACCTTCCTAACTGTTAAATCTGTCTAACTCACTGTATCAGTAGCTGACTGAAGAAATGATTATTGCATCAGGAGAGGTAGTAATCTGGCTCTGGAGTTTACAGGCTGATGATTTTGGACATGTAGTAATTCAAAGACATACTGATGTAAAACCAAAAAGCAACATTCAAATCACAGAAAGATGTTAGTGATAAATCTTTGTGGATATTTAATAACATCTGTGCACCGTGTTCAGTTTAACGTTAGGATTTTAGTGACGGATGTGTAACGTAAGATAATTAATGCTGCTTTTTAAAACAATCTGAAAGGATCAAAATAATCACCTACCTTCAATTTCAAGACAACAAATATTGCCTTTCTTGCAATGTACAACTTTTCTTTTTCACTTTAAATCTTCTGAGGACTTTAAAATAAAACCGCATTTATAACAAAATACTTATAATCGAAGATGAAGATCTGAATAGCTCTGGTTGACTTTTAGCTGCTTATTTAATTGTCTCCCTAGCTAAAAGACAGGTTTACTGTACGTCCATATCCCATTTTTTTTAATTCTGTATTTTATTTGTCCTTCTCCATTTATCAATACTGGCCGAGCATGGAAACATATCGTGTAACAAAAGCTATTATATCAACCTGCCTCATTTCCAAGTTTCTTATGGTCAGAGGTGAATTCAAGGTCCAGTTTGGACTTTTTTTTTTTTAAAGGACTGGCTGTGAATGGACACCGTGAGAAAGACGCCCATTTATTGTTTCCCAAAATTAATAAGCTGTTGATCACTAATTTCGAAAAGATAATGTAGTTAACTATGAAACTCAACACTGAGGTGAAGGACGGACTGATAGGTGACAGGTGAGACATTTACAGTTCTACATTTCTGTTCTCCAACTCCATACTGCACCTCGCCGTCTGGCGGTCCGACCTGTGAACGGCCACAGGACTGAGGACACTACCTGAGCAGCTTATTTACATGCAAAGAAGAGACTCGCTGTGTGAGAGATCATGGTAGATTTCAGATAGAACAGAAGCAAAAACAGACCTAAAACCATCTGGATAAATTGTTTTCCCAAGCCCCTGAGTCTGACATTATCACTACAACATGTTGCATATGCCACGTTTTACATTTACACGTATTTAAGACTCTGCAAAGCAACGGGAAAACCTCCGGTAGCCGCTTGCAGGTTTGTAGTGCCTGAATCCTGGACTCACACTCAGCTCTAATCTGAGTCTCGGTTCCTGTGACTCGACGAGTGAACTGGTGAAAAGCTCTGAACAATTCTGAGCTAACATTTGTTTTACAGACTAAACCGACAAGTTAGATCACAGTCAAGAATTATGAGCGTTCCACTCACAGTTACTGAATTTTCAAAGATCAGAAATACTTAGTGAATAATAACAAACAAATAAGCTGCTAAAGATCACGATTAGAAATCATCACTGTAATGTTCAAAGGTGGATGTTTGGTATAGAATTGACCACTTACCGTATTGATGACAGACTACCAGTAAGTCGCATCTGAAATTGCTAAAGCTAACAATTTCCAGCAGATCTCTACATTAGTTCTCTACATTAGCTTCCTGAGCTAATGTATAGGCAGTTTCACGGACTGAAAGGAAAATGGAGCTCATGACGCAGAATTCCTACATTCCCCATTCAAACTTATTATGTTAATGAGTTTAAAACACTAATGTGACATACTGAGCAGACAAAGCTTAGACTTAGCTTGGACAAAATGCTACTTAATATTACTCAGACTGTATTCTTAATGATCAGCATGATAATCAGAAGTACAGAGTTGGTCATTTACACTGTTGAACACAGACCATCAGTAATTTAGATCTCACACTATTTACGTTAAGTGTAGCTCAACATAAAGCTCTCTATGTTAGCTTCCTGAGCTAACATTAGCTCCACAGACTAGCATTCTAGTTCTAAATTTTCCAGTGTATTACCTGAAAAACTGGGTGGTTCTGATCCAAATAAATACTTTTAACATGCGGAAACTTCTTTCACTGCATACGAATCAGGAACTTTGAGGATCTTCTGTTAAAATGTCACTTTCCCAGGATATGGCTCAAAGACTTGCCAAAGGAAAGGCAATATTCTTTATATTCGATGTACAACACAAAACAATGCAGACAATAAAAAAATGAAACACCTGGAGAATCTGACTTAAACAACCTGCATTAGCTTGTAAATCAAGTTGTTCCAGAACAACTCCGGCCTTGGTGTAGACTTTGATGACGATGCCTTACATTTTTGTTTAGCAGATGAACCAGAGTTCATTAATAAAATGTTTAAAAGAATGTTTGTTTTCTCTTTCAAAGATAACCATATGTTAGTTTCTGAATGACCCAATACAACAATACAACCCTGGATATTAACAGCTCATTCATTCTCACTAGACTGAGTCCTGGATTATTCAGGCCATGTCTGTATAAGTCATCTCAACCTGAAGGCATAGTCTTAGTATCAGTAGTGAAACTCAGGTACTGCATCGGTTTCAAACGAAACATAACCTTACTGAAAACATTTCTCATAAGATCATCTGATTATAGAGTGCTTTTGGACTTAAATGGGTTTCTTTAAGCTAGATACCAACGGAGTCACAATATGAAGAGGAAAAAAATGTGTTACGTTGTGGAGTCGGGGTTGTAGCTGGCTTCTTTTCTTGATCGCTGGGATGAAGCACTAGGCTCGGCTAACGTGTGCAGTGGAAGGAGCGACTGAACTTCGTAGCAGATGAACGACTGATCTCTGTACCTCTGCAATGCCCTTGAGACATCTAGACAACCTTGAAGACAGGTTTACGGCTCTGTGTCAAGGCTCGATTAATGCGCCAGAGGTTCCACTGCAGCTGACTGCAACTCCGTAATAATGCGAACATATGTTGGTGCTACTGGACGAGCACAAGAGCTGCTAGATAAATGTACACGAGCAAAGCCATATCCAGGACAAACCTCGCTGTGATCACTCTCTACCCCGAAGTAAAAGCCGGTACATCTTGGTAGCGTGCAAGATATCTGTGTAGCATTGTGGTACAGCTACAACAAGTGAGTGAACTCCTATGCTCAGTTCTACATCAGGTCCTAATTTACTGGAATCTATGATGAGGCTGCAAGACCGCGTCAACAGAGAAGCATAAATCTAGCTTAGCACTATCTCTGGGCCTAACTGGGCTAATTAAGCCTTGCTAATCATACATATACTTCAGTAAGATCTGGACAAAACTTAGCAATATTTCATCATGTATTCTTCTTAACATTTCTACCACATCCAACTCTGGATAAGTAGCTAATCAAGTATCTCTAGACATCTCGCCAAAGCCTGGATAACTCTGGGAGAAAGAAATCTATTTTATCCAGCTCAAAGTACCTGTCTAGGTAAAGAAAAAGTCTTTAGGTCTAAAAATAATATAAATGGAATGCAGCTGTAAATATAGAAAATCTAGAAAATGTATTTACATTTTTGAAGCATGCCCAGAACGTAACCTTACTTAATGCTAAACTCACAAACTTCTGTTATTCAAAGATTGCTAGTCAAGTTTAATGTCTATGTAATTCAACAAGTTCCAATACCTGGGGAGATCAGTGTGCCTTCCTTGTTCCTCTCGCCTTGTTTCTTGCGGACTAGCATCTCCTGGAACTGCTGCTCCCTCTTTTCCAAAATCCTCTGGTTATACAAATCCAGCTGCAAACATAAACACAACAAACACAAATATCTTGTCAAGACTTCAAGCTATGCAGTCGAAACATGGTGGTCTTCTATAAAACAATCTCACAGGGACTGTACTGTGTAGTTGACAACAAGAACCTGTTGTAATCTGTGTCAAAAACCACACACTTATTATTAGTGAACTCTTTACTACTCTTCCCAGCGAGTCCCTTTACTGTTCATTCTTCAGTATATCTACCGGAACTTGTTTACTTTTTATTTACTCAAGGTAAAGGTAAAGGTCTGAGAACACTAGTGCTGCTGCTGATTATACCTTCTCTTTCTGCTTTGTCTTAATGTCATCATCTGTCTCTGAGGCCTGTGGACAGGAGGCTGATGGAGACTCTGTGGGTAAACTGAACTGGACTGATTTGACTGTTTTGGCTGGTGGTTGCACAGCCAGAGATTTAACCGTTTCTATGACCTTCAGGCATCTGGCCACAGTTGTAGAGATGGCTGATTGGCTGTTGTTTGCAGGACCAGATGTTGCTGGTGTTGATGATGGTGATGGTGTCTGTGCTCCTGTGGCAGTGGTCAATGGCTGGGGAGGACTGCGGGAGTCAGGGGATGGAGATGTATGAGGCTGGCCAATAAATGGAAGGACTGAATGATTGGAGGGTGGAGCGAAAGGAGGCTGTCCAGGATGCCGTGGAGGCGGTCCAGGTGGAGGTCCTGGAGGAAATCCAAATCTCTGAGGTGGCTGACCAGTTGCTAGAGCGCCCATGTTGGTGCTTGTGGAGCTGTGGTCTGTGGACATCTGAGCGTTGACTCCAAGTGGCCAGTTGACAGGGGGAAGTGGATGTTGGTACTGAGCCGATGGGGACCCAACAGGTGGTATTGGAGGACTGTTATGAAGGGTACTCCCCATTGTTTTGGTAAGATTATGCAGCTGTTGTGCCTTCTTCAGCACCTCTAATTCCTGCTGATCCAGGAATCCTTCATACTCTGAGACAGCTTTATGTCTGCTGAGCGGCTCCAAACTGGAGGACCTGACAGGGGAGGGAGAATGGATGTGATCAGATTCAACAGAACCTGTTCTACTGGTTCGCAGTTCTTCTCTTGGGGATGAGAGAGTCTCTCTTTCTGTAGAGGAGGACTTAGGGCTGTAGATTTTCTCTTGGGCACGGCTTGCCAGTTTGGACATATCTCCTGTACTCAGCTTCAGGCCAATCGTACGGAGTAGACTCTGGATCTTGTCGTAGGGTTCCGTCTTGCTCTTTGGTTCATCGCTTGTTCTCTCTACTGAAGACCGTTTAGGGCTTAGTTGTTTCTTTTCTGCTTCTAGAGCTTGACTGCTGCTAGGCTGCTCTTGAGCTAATCCAACAATCCGAGAGAAACCCCCGCCATCCTGAAGTGCCCGCTCATGAGGCAGAAGGTCATCATTAACATGAACCGATTCTGATTTCTTTTCAGCATCAACCTTTTTATTAAGCATATCAAGAAAACGGTCGAGGGGTGGTTTCTCAGGTGGAGGTGACTGATGTGGTGTTGTGTTCTTCAGTTTGGGAGAGGGGCTTCTAGGAGGCGGTTCTGTGGGAGAAGGAGGTCTGAAAGGGGTTTGGGAAGATGAAGTGGCAGCAGTATGTGTCGACGAAGGTTGGGTGGAGGTAGTTGACTGTGGAGAAGGTGAAGGACCATGGGGTTCGGGAGAATGGCTCTGTTTTACAGGGCGATACAAATCGCTGTAAGGTTGGTCCGAGTATGCTGGGTCATAGTAGCGATCGTCATAGGGTTCATCATAAACATCATAGCGATCAGTGTAACGGTGGCTGGCAGATGGAGGACCACCATAGGGTACGCTGTAAGGGCGGTCACCATAAGGGTGATCAGGGTAGGGACGGCTGGTGTACGGATCACTGTAGCGGTCACCGTACCGCCGATCTTGGTAAGGACCGTATGGCCGGTCATAATAAGGATCATCATAGGGTTGATGTGGATGATGGTGGTACTCAGGTCCGTCGGGTCGTTTCTTCAGGATGGACCGGACTGGTTTGTACTCAGTTAGTGGCACAGTGATCCTGCCATGGTCGTAGTCTATGCAGGTCCTCTGTCCAGGATCAAGTCCTCTAGGGTCCATGTCCACCAGTGACTTTTTGTAGGCAATCATCTCGTTCAGCTCCTCCAGCTCCCGTTTCTTCCTCGCCAGCTCGTCATCCATCACGCCACCATGCCTGAGAGGAGGGCTCAGGTCCCTCCTCCTCCTGTGACTGTCTTCACGGTCTCTGCTGATTCTGCTCCTCCTCTTGCCGGCCCTGTCTTTGCTCCTTTCCCGGCTCCTGCTGCGGCTCCTGCTGGAGCTCTTGCTTCGGGACTGACTCCTGCTGCGGCTGTTGGTTCGACTTCTGGCGCACCTGCGTGACCTCTCTCGGCTTCGCCTATACCTGCTGCTTTTATGGTCCTGGTCAATGCTGGTGCTGCGTCTCCTTTTAATGATACGTCCAAACTGGTCTCTGGGCGGACTCCTGCTTCTACTCCTACTCCTAGCCCTGCTCCTACTATGACTCCTGCTCCTGCTTCTGCTCCTGCTGCGGCCATGTTTACGCCAAGTGGAACTGGAACTGTGATCCCTCTTGCCAGCACTGGTCTTGCTGTCCTGTGCTCTAAGATTTTTCACCACCACCTTCAGCTTGTCAGTCTCTGGTTTCCCCTTCCTGAAATGTCAAAGTAAAACATGTTACAGTTTTTACTAATGTAATTTTTTGTAATTTTTTCATTTCATTTACGTTTACGTACAAATAGGTAAATATTTAAATGATAGATGAACAAGAACTTTCTGATCATTCCACAGCATCTTTTCTGCAAACCTGACAGATTAATAACAGTAATAACAATATAATAATCAATAAATTAAATCACAACTCACTCAGTGTCCTCTGAAGCTTTAGTCAGCTTGATGGTCATCTACCCCAGGAGACAAACACACACAAGAATAAAGCAGAAAACGTTAAATGTGCACAGAACTGGGAAAAGATTTGTTTTTACAGTAAAAGTAAAATTAAACTTTGCATTTCAGAAATTATGTGCAAGTTAAAAGTCAGACAAATATTTTGTACATAAAAATGACAGCATGCAAGAAACTATTAAAAGCAGAACAGTGGAAAGCTTTATCGTCCTTACCTTTCCTTTGTTCGCCCCGACACCGCCGAGTTTCCGGACAGGGAGGAAAATGTTCTCAGTGTAACGTTTTATCCTGATGGCCTGGGTCCCTCCCTCTGCCGTTTCATGCTGGGTGAAACAATCAGAAACATGTTTTTACTCAGAAATGTCCGACCCAGGAGACTACACTTCACCTTTGTGTCTTGTCCTACATCCTCTGCTGGGACACATACTCTAAGACCTGACCCTGTGTGGGACAAACTCTGCAGACTATCTGGATGCTGCTGGTCAGAACAAGGCGCGTCTAAATAAGACCTTTTCACCTTTAAAGAGCTTTTAAACCGAACACAGCTGTTCACCCATCAGACTGCTTTATTTCTTCACCAGAAGAAATTCATTAAAAAGCTCTGAAGCTGAAGTCAGGACATTCATGACCACTGACAGATCACCACAGTGAAAACGTTTAGAAGCTTTCCCACGACCTGCGAACACTTTCACCTGACATTAAAATGTTCTGTGGATGGCAGGATTTAAAGAAATGTATGGAGAAAATTTTGAAGGTGGAACTTTCACTTACATCTGACATAACGTATTTGGGAAAAGGAAAGCAGGGAATGGAAAATCCAGGGGACAAAGTCAGAATAATGTGAAAAAAGCCATAACAGAGGCAGCTAAAATGCTGGACTGGGTCGAGGTAATGCGTGAGATTTATATGATGGAAAAGTTGACTTTCTCGACTAGAATCAGATAAATGAAGGAATTTCTGGAAAAACTGGGTTGATGTTGTATCACCAATGACAGCAGGTTTTACCCAGTAAAAGTTTGGTATCTTACGGACCGCCTTGATCCTCGCTACAAATGTTCATTGTTCATTAGACTATGTTCTGTTGTTCTACACCTGGAGAAAAAGGGAGTAAAAACATGGACAGAAGGAGATAAAATACTTCAACATATCCTTGATTTACTGTGTTTTATGTTTAATTGTGAGTTTCTGTTTTTGCTCGCTGGTGTCTGTATGTTCTCTATCTCTGGAAACAAGCTGCTGACTGTAGTTGTGACGCTCCTGCAGCCAGCCCTGCTTCGAGCTTTCAACCTGAAGCTTCCTGTCAACGTGCCTGAGCTCAAAGTGAACTGGACTGAGGACAGGAAGGATGAGGAGGACTCACTGGGACGATGCTGAACTCCACCTTCTCGTTCAGCTCCAGTTTCTTCTTCTCGATCACCTCTGACATGTGGAAGAAGAGCTGGGGGTTTTGAGAGCACTTGATGAGTCCTGAGTCGTCCGAGAACTCGATTACGATGCCCTGGTTAAAAACATCGCAGCACACAAATGTTAAACCACCACAGGGTTTGGTTTCCGTCGGATCAGCATTCATTCTGTGTGGTTCTACAGCTGCTCTGTAAACCAAACACAAGCCTCGGTCTTAGAGACATTCACTTTCTCTGGCTCAGAATAACACAGATTATCCAGAAGTCTTACATGTCGGCGTTGTTCAGTAGACTCCTCGAAGGAGTCGGGCACAATTTCCACGTAGGTGGCCCGCTCCTCTTTGGTCTCCCGATGGGTGGCGATGTTGAAACGCACCTTAACATCAGACACAATCAGAATCAGAATCAGAAATTTAACACGAAGCACTGAGGTCTGATGGATGAAGACTGATGGTCCTCTCAGCTCAGTGAAGCTGCTGTAAACGAAATGCCTGACGGAGTCTGAGTTCACACACAAACACACTCGCCTGTCTTTAGTTTACTGCTCGTCCAACTGGAAACATAACACATCAGAAAACAGATGGACGAGTCAGAAAGTATTCTAATAACTCCAGGCCCACAGAACACGTGACTCATCAGTCCTGAGTCACATGACCTGCGTCAGCACCGTGACAAACTTGCTGAGCATTTTGGTGTGGAACAGAGAGAGACAGAGTCATGACCCTGACCACCCTCAGGTGAACGTGAACATCACCGCTCAGGTACAGACCACTGTGAACATCTGACACCTTGTCTCTCACCTTGTCTCCGTCCAGCATGGTGGCGGTCGTCAGCAGGTCGCTGGGAGCGAAGGGAAGCTGTTTCTGATGACCGTCTACGGTCATCACCAGTCGACCCATTTCTGGGTCTGGTTTGGCTCCTCCTCCAGCTACAGCCGGCTGGTCCTTCTTCACCTCCACCTCATCCTCCTTCTCCTTTTTCACCTCCATCTTTCCTTCTTGTCCTTCTGTCTTCTGCTTCTCGTCTTCATCCATTTTCTCCACTTTTATTTTGACCTTCATGAAAATAAATGTATATTCATTGTGCGACTGCATCATTCACAGCTGCTCAGGGCTGCAGTCGTTTGCTGTTTTTACCTGTGTGAGGCGTGTCTTTCCGTCCACAGGGACTCCTCCTCCCCCCCACTCCTCCTCGTTCTCCTGTGGCTCCTTCTTGATCTCTTTCCGTGGATTTCTGGAAATGGCTTTGAGGACGGTGCCTTCGAATCGCTCCTTGCTGATGTCGTCTAGCGTGCTGGGGTCTCTTATTTTGAAGCCGAGCGGAGTCCACTGCAGGAAGACGGGACAGGACAGTTTACCTGCTGCATCAGAGACTCACAGAATTTAAAATAAAGAAAAATGAAGAAAACCTGGGACTAAAGTCTGACGGTGACCGTGGACTCCAAGTCTTAGATCTGATTTCTCTGTCGTCTCTGTCTCACCTTGTCTTTGGCGGCTGCCAGCGCTGCAGCCACCTCCTCCTTCTTCTTCTTCTCTGCCTCTTTCTCTCGCTCCTCCTCCTCCCTCCTCTTCCTCTCCTCCTCCCCTTGTTTCCTCCTTTCCTCCTCCTCGTGTTTCTTCCTCTTCTCCTCCTCCTCCCGTCTCTTCTGCTCCTCCAGGATTTTGTCCTCGATCCTTTTTGTCCTCCTCAGCCTGATTGCTCTCTTCTTTGATTTCACCTGCAGAGACAGAGGAAGGACGTTGTCAGGATGTGGAGCTCGTTCACGTCCTGTCCTCTGCGGTCCGGCTCGGTCTCTATCAGACTCACCAGGGCCGTGGTGAATTCCACCTCCTTGTGGATGTCGCCGGCGTTGAACTCAGTGTCACTGAAGTTCTCACAAACGTCAAAGGGAAGCTCGCCGTGCTCCTCCGAGTTGATGATGCCTTCCTCTGCACCCAAGTAGGTGATGACGCCCTGAAACACAGTCACACCTGAGGAGCTGGAACCGAAGCAAACAGGTCACAACGAATAAACCCACTGATTAAGAAGATCATTAGTATTAAAACTATTAATTTCAGCTGTGACTCTGTGACCCTGCTGTCCTCAGCGGCCCATTGAATCATAACTGATCTCACTGTAAATTAATTTTCCATTGAGATAATAAAGTTTGCCAGTCAATAATCAATCAGCTGCTCGTTCCCCTTCAGGTTCACGGGAGCACACGCTCAGGTGTGTGTGTTCAGCTGCGTGGTACAGTGTGTGAGCTGTGTGTAGTTCAGTGGTCAGGAGTGTTACCAGCTCTCTCTTCTCTTTGGTGTAGCTGAAGGTGAAGGGGATTTTGGGTTTGATGTTTGCAGCCCTCCTCTTCCTGGTTACCATGTCGACCAGCAGGTTGATCAGCACGTGGTCGTTCTTGAGCAGCGTCACGCCGCAGTCCCGGTGGTCAAAGGTCACATTGGTCCTGACAGGACCGATGTTGGCGTGGATCTGCCCCGGGTATCCCGGCATGGTGGGCTAAAGAGGAAGCGGGCGGTGTGAGCGCAGGAGGCGGCGACGCGGTCGTCATGATCAGAATTATCAACTGAACTTAAAGATTACACAAAGCTTTAATCACGACATGAAATCTGCTTTGTTGTCAACAAACTAGTTAAAGCCTGAATCAGTGCGGTGCAGTTACGCTCTGAAACCGCCGCCGCCACCGAGCTGCACTCACCGTGGGTTCGATGATCGGCTGGCTGACGATGCCCTCGTACAGCTCCGTGTCCAGCTTCATGTTGGGCCCCACCTTGGCGTTGGCCTTCCCTCTGAGAGACTTGGAAGAGTCTCCGTCACTGTCGCTGTTTTCGGCCTCGGACTCCTCTGCGGCGGCGGCGGCAGTGCAAAGTGTCAGGAGGAGCGGCTCCTTCACCCGCCGGATCCTGATCGCCTGCTTCCCTGTTTTCAACTGATGAAACACAAAATGAGAACTTTAATGTTTTGGAACTCGGTGGAAGAGAAGGTGTTCTACCAGAAGAGAAAGATTCAGGTTTCAGCAAACACTGAGATTAAAGTGTCGGTTCGACAAGGGCCTCACTGTGATGACGGTGAACTCCACCTCCTCGTTGATGTCCTCGGCGGTGAACTCCACATCGCTGAAGTTTTCTTTGATGTCAAAGGGAAGTTCGAAGTGTTTGTCTGATCTGATGATGCCTTCGCCGTCTTTCAGGCTGATGATGAAGCCCTGCGGCGGCGCCGAAAGAACAGAGGAGAGTCCAGATTTAAAGAGCTGCATGATTCATTCAACTGATCCTGATGCAATTAAAACGTGAGATGTTCTGAACACATTCACACTGAACGGCAGAGTTAAGACACTCTGAGTATCGAGGCTCCTTTCTGGGCCACGACATGAAGAACTAGTTATTCTGCAAATACGAAATCACACACAGGCTCTGAACACAGGCGACCAGAGAGCGGGTCCGACCTTCTCCCTGGTCTCCTTGGTGTGGCTGAAGGTTGCCGGGATTTTGGGTTTGATGTTGGTTGCTCTTCTCTTCTCTGTGACGATGTCGGTCAGGAGGTTGATCAGCACCTGGTCGTTCTTCAGCAGCGTCACCGTGCTGTCCTTCCTGTCGAACGTCAGGTTGGTCCTCAGAGGCCCGACGGTCACGTGAACCTGCCCGGGATACTGGCGCTCGCCGGGCTGCAGAACAATGAAGCCAACGGGGTCAGCGACAGGAAACGGGAAGGACGACGAGGTCCACAAGATAAAATATTTAAACTGACCTGAGGCTCCGTGATGGGCTGACTGACCACCGCCTCATAGATCTCTGTGTCCACGTTCTCCGTTCCACCTGGAGCCACTTTCACATCCGTTGCTATCAGATTGTTCTGCTTAGAAACACAAACATGGAGAATTTTATACTTAATATTCATCACAGATTCAAAGTGCTGACACCAGTCTGATCCAACAGGAAACAGAAACAAAGAGATGAACTTTCACCTCTTTACATAAAACAGGAAAAGATCAAAATGTTGGGTCAGAGCTGGTTAAACTGGGTTAATCTTCCCATGGAAAAACACCAATAACCAGATCAATATGTTCATGTGTTCATACAGAATCTCCAACACGTGGAGGTTAAAGCTCAGACAAGATGAAGACAGTGAAATAATCAGCATTCAGGGGAAAGTGTGAAGAATCCATGAAACTGATCAGCGGAGACGAGGCGATCAGGCCGCAGCGCGTTTACGTGACTAAAAACATCATCAGCATCGCTGTGCATTGTGGGACGTGGCAGCCTCACCTTCTCCTTGCAGGCGGTGAAGTGAACTCTGACCCCGGGTGTCATGGCTTTGGGGTTTCCGAAGAAGGCGTCGAAGCTGAAGGTGAACTTCTCCAGGTCTTCTCTCTCAATGTAGCCGAACGTCGGCTGATGATCAGAGACAGACGATCAGTGGACAGATTCAGAGTCCGAGACATGTTCCGTTCATTGTGATGTCGAGACACAGAAAGATGTGGAAACCAGACGTGGATCAGTGAATCTACTGATCGTTATCGTGCTGTTTTTAAGCTGTCATCAGTCTGTGTCTGAGTCTAACGGTCACATGATCGGCCTGGAGACTGCGCCACTCTGCTGTTACGTTCCTCACAAACCAGGTTTCTCATTTACATGATCTTTAAGAAATCAGCTCCCAGGAAAACCCTGACTGTGACCCGGTGACTGAAGTTTCTGTAACACAGAGACGAGGATTTACCCCTGTTCTGTTCTTACCCCGATGAAGGAGATGATCCCGGTGGACCTGCCTGGAGGAGGCCTGAGGACACAAACACACAGTATCATCATGAACCATGTGAAGTGAAAGGGAGTCGGTCTTGAACCAGGGCGTCACCTCGGCAGCTCTACGCGGCGTTCAGCACTTACTTATCAAACGTGCGTTTTCCCAGCAGGCCGAGGGCTTTGGCAGTCTTGCCAGCCTCAAGTTTGGGTTTGGGTTTCGGGGCGGAGGCGGAGGCGGGGTCAGCAGCAGGTGGTTTGATGACAGCAGGCTCCTCTGTGGATTTCTTAGAGTCAGCTGGAGTCGACTCAGTGGCCGGAGCTGAAATCAGAGCTTTGATCTGAGGAATAAACAAAACATAACAACAAATAACAATAAATAAGCAAGACAAGAACCAGAAAAACACAGAGAGAAACAGGACGAGATTAATACTGAAGACTTTAATCCACATCTGATTCAAACAAAGACCTGATCCACACACAGCAGGCTGCTGGTGTCCTCCTCCTGTGGTCTCAGGACACAGCAGGATTAATGAGACAAGTTCAGGTCAGGTCACAGTGGGACAGCATGGGTCAGACATTCCAATACTCACCTGAGACCTGAGCTGCTGTTAAACTAGTCTGTGATGATTTTTCTGTCTGACACCTGAACCTGGTCTGTACTCACCCACTCGGGCTGGTCCGGCGGCGGGTTGGGCATCGGCTCCTCCACAACAGGCTGAGCAGAGCAGAGAGCACACTGTCAATTAGCCCAGGACCAACCGACATACACACCGGTTTAATGAGGGACAGGATGTAAGCTGCTCACCTCTCCTGTCCAACCGGGAGGGGGGTAGGCCGGGAACCCGAACGGAGGGGCACAGCTTGGAGGGGGGACAGGAGGCATGGCCACCGGCCCGTAGGCTGCAGGGTCCAGAGGAGAAATCCCAACAGGAGGGGGCATGCCCAGAGGCAGTACAGGTGGCACAGGTCCGGGTGGACCAGGTCCAGGTGGCCCAGGCTCGGGTCCCCACGGCTCAGGGGGACCTTCGGGACCCCAGCCCGGATGTCCCCAGCCAGGAGGTGGGAGAGGCTTGTCGGGTCCCCAGTCCTCTGGAGGAGGTCTCCAGTGCTCGTGAGGCGATCTCCAGTCGTCGGGATGAAGTCTCCAGTCGTCGGGGTGTGGAGGTCTCCAGTCTGCTGGGTGTGGAGCCCAGTCTTCTGGGGGAGGCAACCAGTCATCGGGATGCGGAGGACCCCACCCCGGGGGCGGCGGTCCTCTTGGTCCCCAGTCGGGAGGAGGAGGCCCTCTCGGGCCCCATTCTTCATGGGGCGGAGGACCCCATCCTCCCGGCGGCGGAGGCCATCCATCAGGGGACGGGGGTCCCCAGCCTCCATGCGGATGAGGGCCCCAGCCTGGCGGACCCATGTCGAACGGAGCTCCGTCTTCGCCCGGCGGTCCCATGGGGTGTCGGCCCCTCGTCGGTCCCTTCCCTCGTCCCATATCCTCACCGGGATGAAGCGGCTCCGAGACACCGACGAACGGCGGAGCTACCGGGAGCTACGCGGCTAAAATAGCTACTGAGTTAGCTGCTAATCAACCACAACAACCCGAGTTCACAGAGAAGCTCGTCGGTTAACTTGTCGGTTGCTAATATTCTGACTCCACAGAAAGTCGGTGAACTGAAATACATTAAGACATTTAGAGCAGAAAGTGAAGAATTTCCATCGAACTGTGAACGAACTGTTCGCTCTGCTGCTGCTGCTTCTTTCCACTTTAATGGCGGCGAACAAACGTTTGAGCTTCTTTACCGCCACCAACAGGCCGGAGGACGGAACTACCGCGTCCTGCTGCTCAGGCGGCACACTGATGTTTCTCAGCACCAATGATCATATGATCTGATGTAGTTTGATCTGATATCAGTTTAATAGCTTGAGTTGAGTCTTTGTAAAGTGACAGGACTGGAGCTGGACGAGTCCACAGGTCTGTGCTGAACCCGATGACCCGTGTTATCCAGCATGATCTGACCATGATCCACAGAGCTTCCTGTTCCTGAATGCCCCCCCACCCCCACCAGAGGTGTTAAGAGAGGCTGAGGTCAGGGGACAGTCTGGACTCTGGTCTGCTCTGAGATGTTTGGGTCATGATCCTGCTGCAGCATGAATCCTCCTCCACAGAGATCCAGGCCAGAGGGACCAGCCTGTCTCTGAAGGACGGAGCGGAGCTTCTCCTCGGTCACACCTGAACATTCCCCCCTCCATGTCTCACTGTGGTATCTCCCTCTCTGCTGTGACTCTCAGACTGGGACCAGTTAACAGATTTCTGCGCTCACTGCTCCTCGTCCTCTGAGACCGGCTCAGCTCAGCCTTCTTTTACAGACCTTTACTGTGTGAATCCTGAAACAAACGGCTCAGGGCTGAAATGAGAGTCAGTCTGCAGCGTAGCAGAAAAAGCTTTTATTTAGTTTTGCTGGCTGGAGTCGCTCGACTCCAACAAAGAAACCAGAAAGAACATTATAGAACATCAACAATATGAATATAGGATCTCTCAAAATTACAGCAAAACAGGGAGCTGGGATATCAGACATCCCTGGACTCCTGCAGAGCGCCGAGTTCAACAAACCAAAAATCTCATCCTAACAACGTCCTTTTCAGAGACAGAAAACTGAGCAGGTGACAGTCTTTGCTTAGCAAATGACATGACAGTGAGCTGATAATTGATCGATCGGTTATTGCAGAGATACTTCAGTCAGTTTTTTCAGATGCATAGAAACATCCAACTCATAAAAGATGGAAAACACTCCTGTCACTGTGGGTAAATCTAAGTCTGAGCGCTCACAGAGGAGGCCGTGCACTTCTCATTCTATTCTTTACTCTGACGAAGGCAGCCTCCGTCGTAAAAATAAATCAAGGCAGAACGTGTGATGAGAGAAACAGAGACATGTCTCAGGGCTAACTGAGCTTACAACAGCTTCAAACAGGTGGACGAGAGGTGGACCGACGGTCTCTGAGTCCGGATTAAAAATCCCTTTTTCTGGTTTACACTCGTCCAAAAAGCAGCAGCAGCAGGAAACAAACACAAACATTTTGTTCTGTGAATCATCTCAAACTAACAGACTGAAAAGATCCTTCAAGACCCCAAACCACCGAGACCCAGAACCAGGACAGAGCCGAGGTGGTTCGGTACGGAAGAGACGCCGGGCCACAACGAAAGGAAACACTTCTGGGATTAACCAGCGAAAATCCAAAAATCAGGGTCAGAGACAGAAAAAAGAAAAACCCAGAGGTTAGAGCTCTGAAACAAAGCACTGGTTTTAATCCAAAATGCTTCCAGACTGGTCTGCAACTGGTTTCAGACTGGGTTTAAATAATTTTAAACTGGGTTCAAACAGAACCAGTATCGGACTGGTTTATACTGTAAAGGTAGATTTCAGATTGAGTTTAAACTGGTTTCAGACCAGTTTTAACAGTGTCTCAGTGTTAAGTCAGTTTTCCATTGGTTTCAGACTGGCTTTGAACTGTGGTTTGACTGGTTTGAACTGGTTTCAGCACGGGATCAGACCAGTGGGTGCAAAGCAAAAAAAAACTCTAATTCAACTTAGAACATTTTTTTCTCATTATTTAAAGATTAAACTCGGTTTTGTCTTTTAAGTCTCATGTTCCTCAGACTGAGAACTCGTCTGTCACGTGACCCTCGTCTCTCTCCGTACTCGGACTCAATGAAAACACAGAAAGTAAAACACAGAAAGAGGAAAAGCGAGTGCAGCTGTGTTTGGGGTGGGGTTTCAGGTGAAGGAGGACGTCCCTCTGATCGTCTCCCGTCGTTCCTGATGTTCTCAGGTGGCGTTGGATGGTGGGGAGGAGGGGCGGGGCCGTGGAGGGGCCCGACCCGTCCCCTCTCGCGTCCTTCGACTCTGGGAGGTTTCGGTTTCTCTGTGCGCTTCAGTCGAAGGGGCTGAAGTCCCTCTCCAGGTTCTCGGACTCGTCGTCATCAGAGAAGAAGTCGTCCTCATCTATGTCGTCCTCGTCGTAGTCCTCGTGCCACTCAGGGACGTACTCTTCATCGTACTCGTCGTCCTCGTCCTCCGCCTCCTCGCCGCCCTCCTCACCTGTGTAGTTGTTGTTGTCCGAGTCTCCAGAGTCCGACCCTCGGTCCGACTTCGACCTGAGGAACACAGAGGAGTTTGAACAGTTTCATCACGGCTCAGATCAGTGGGTTCGACCGACATGATGAAGGTTTTCTGTCATCATCACACAGATGCCCGAGCTCTGGCGTGGTACTCACACTTTGTTGGCGTCAGTGTGGTTGGACAGGTTGGAGGCCTGAGTAGATTCTGGTTCTTGGCTGCTCTTGGACTGATAACCCACCCTGAAGTCCTGGACCAGAAACACAGGAAACTCTGAGCGACGTGATCCTGACAAACTACGAGCTTCAAACACGGAGATGGATCCAAAGTAACAGGAAGTGAGAAAATCACGTTTCAGAGACTTTATACTGGTCTGAGTCTGACTGGTTCTACACAGATGTTTGACAGGGTCAGACTGGTTGTACATAGTTTGTAAACTGGCCTCAGACTGGTTTTGAACTGGGTTCAGCCTGTCCTCAGGCCGGTTACCTGGGTGGAGTGCTGCAGGATGGCCAGCAGACGCTCCTGGATGCGTCGGATCAGCTCCAGTCCGGTGTTCAGGTGCTCGGGTTTCAGCAGCCGGACACAGGAGGCCAGGTCGGTGCACTGCAGCAGAGTCTCCTCTGAGAACACACAGCACCCGTCCACAGGTCAGACCAGTTCACAGCGCAGACACACTGCTCAACATGACATTCAACATGACGACAGCGACGCAGAGTCTCACCCAGCAGGATCTGCAGCGCGTTGGTGTGCAGGTCCAGAGCCTCCGTCTGCTGCTCCATCACATCCATCTTCTCCGTCTCCTGATTGTAGTAGCTGTAGACGCAGGAGTAGGCCAGCACCTGCAGACGACAGAGCAGGGTTCAGTAAACACACTGACAGCTGGGATCTCAGCAGGACAGCAGCCCGTGATGATGATGATGATGACGGTGAGGACGGTTTTACCTTTCGAGCCTGAGCGAGGACTTTACAGGCGTCGATGACAAAGGTCAGCGACTTCATCTGCAGCGCTTCGTTAATGGACGACACTTTGTTCTCCAGGTTGATCGCAAAGTCCTGAAACACACAGAACGAACTGAGACGCCTTCAGCACCAAAACCTGACCATAAGCTTCGGAGACGGCGGGACTCTGGTCCTGTTCACGCAGGACGGACAACGTGACACGACCGAGACTGAAACCATGAACCGGCTGTTTCCCTGAGTCTGTAACAAACAAACACTGTTACAGCAGGAAACACCAGCACCCTGTGGCTCAGTCTACAACCTGCTTCACAATAAAAGTCTCCAGCTGTTTCACAGTAAAAGTTCTCCACCTCCTAAACAGTAAAGTGTGGATGTGGTGAAATCCAGGTGTGTGGGCGGTGGCCTGAGGCGGGCCGGCGTCCTACCTTAGCCTGATGGTGGAAGGTGCATCTCTCGTTATAGTCCTGGAACTTCTTCTCCTGACGAGCTGCTTTGCTCACCTGCAGGAACCACGACAACACGACCAATCAGAAAACACCGTTTTATTTTATACTTCCTGCTTCTCCCTCTCTTCCTTCTCTCTGTGGATAAATTCAACATTCACAATCATCAGCTCCTCTCCGTCTCTGACTGGGTGATCGGTGTGATCATGTGACCGTGTTTGAACCAACCATGGCGGAGCAGTTGTAGTAGTCTTTGTGTGTCGGTTTCCAGGGTTTCAGGCAGCGCCAGCAGAAACCGTGGTTACACTTGGCACAGGTCATACTGAGAACAGAGGAAGAAAAGCATCATCAGCCTCCACCATGACCGCGTGCATCATCAGAGCTGCGGCGAGCGTACGTACTGCAGGCAGCCCTCGTTCTTCTCGATCTGAGCCTGGCAGCTCGGGCAGCGTTTGGAGATCAGCTTGGCGAGGTGTTTGCTCTGAGCCTCCATGCTCATCCCTTCATAATATCCTCCATCATCCATCCACTGAGACATGTGGCTGCAGCTGGCTGGGTAGTGGGCCTGCAGGGGGGAGAGTGGGGGAGTGGGGGGGGGGCAAGAGTTCATCAAACATCCAAATACAAAACAACACGAGTTAGTTAGACAGCTCCCTCTGCTGGAGGGAGGTGTGTGTGTCATGTTGCTGGTGTTGTGGTAGCTGAGCTTTCAGAGTCCAGGTCTCTGTGGACTCTGTTGGACACTCTGGTGGACTCTGTTGGACACTCTGTGGACTCTGGTGGAGACTCTG
Source organism: Toxotes chatareus (assembly GCA_016801885.1). Taxonomy (NCBI): domain Eukaryota; kingdom Metazoa; phylum Chordata; class Actinopteri; family Toxotidae; genus Toxotes; species Toxotes chatareus. The sequence continues at coordinate 20,806,955 of CM028904.1, read as the reverse complement.
ACCTCGGGGAAGTTGCAGCTGAAGCAGGAGGACCAGCAGCACTTGGAGCAGGTTCCCATGCTGCCCATGTTCTCCTTACACAGGATCTGATCGCAGCCTTGAGGGTTGGTGCACCACGTCAGGTTGGAGCAGCACTCCACGTAACCTCTGAGCAAGGCATTCTCATACTGAGGAGGACGGGAAGGAGAAAAGGGATCAGGTGTGATGACAGAAAAACACGAGACATCAGGAAGTGAAACCTTCAGCTAACGCTTCCTGTTCGTTCGCGCTCTCTGAGCTCAGGCTGTCAGGTGACAGAGGACAGAGCGTTACCTTGGCGATGGTGTCTTTGTCGGTGAGGATGCTGAGGAAGAAGTGTGAGGTGGGCTGAGCCTGGCAGTCTGTGATTGGACAGTTACAGTTCATCACCAGGTTCTGCTCAATCCTGGCCGTCAGGTATTCCTGCCAGCACGACTGTGACACACACACACACAATGAAACAACAGTCACACACAGTACAACACACTGAGCAGCAGGTCACTCTGAGGACTGTGTGTGTCCGTCTCACCCTGCAGCAGTAGTGCATGCAGCTCAGGGAGGGGATCGGTTCGGTGGCCGGGCTGCGGGGGCCCAGGCACACCGGGCAGGTGGGGGGGGGGCTCGGCGGCGGCTGAGGGTTTCGGCACTTGAGCCCGGCAGCCATGATGAGGCAGTCGGGGTCATCGGTGTACCGCTGCACCAGCAGGTCTACATTCCACTTACAGTGAACCAGCAGGTGCTCGGCCCAGTCCAGGTCCAGACTCAGAGTGCCTGAAACCTGAGGGGACAGACAGAGAGACAAGATCACCTGTCTGCTCACCTGTCTTAGCTCCAGCAGCTTCAGAGCTCCAGGACCTGCAGACCGAAGAGCGGCACAATCAGAGGCTTAATGCAAACCCACCTGCTGGACCGTCCTCTGCATCAGCTGACGAACTTCCTCCTGCGTCATCGTCCGACCCATCGAGAACAGAATCGCGTCCAGAACGCCGTCCTCAAACCGCCGCGGTGCCGGCACCAGACTGTAACACACACACGAAGGAAAGCAACAGACACACAGAGCTGTAACATCATCGCAGGACTTTATTTTGATAAACCGATCTCAGATCTCAGTTTATTTTGAAAAACTCGCCCAGAGGGGGAAGCCACCAAACATTTACACGTTCAGTTTCATCAGTATCGTCCTGCGTCCGTGTCCACGGCTGCAACATTAAAGTGAAACATCCCATTCAACTTTTTATTTTCCAGCTGTATAATTATAAAATATGATAATTACAAATTATAAATAATTATAAATTATAAACGACTCAATTTCAAAACCAATCAAATGCACAGTTACTGCCTGAAAGCTCCTCAGAGGAAAATCACTGTGTTCAGTATCATCTCTTCACTGATGAGCGGCGTCTCATCTCCCCTGAAAACTGCAGAGCTGAACATTTACATCCACGTTCACACACGCTCACAGAAATGTTGGCAGCTAAGATTTCCTCCACAAACCAATCAAAACGCAGTTTACATCCCCGTCTGTCCACACTGTCCTAAAACAAACGTCCTCTTTCCACGGCTGTCAGGATCCCTCACTGTCTTCAGTGACGTCTGTTGGACGTCACAGTGGAGACAAAGCTCAAACTGCTTCAACGATTATTGATGTAAAAAACTTTTGGTTTGAAAAATAGTTTTTAAGTGAATGAAGTTTTGAAAACACAGTTAACTGGAACATTAACACAAATCACTCTGTGTGTTACGGAAAGTACCAGAGTCAGTTTGATCTAAATTAAAATTTAAACTTATGAATCTTTAATGTTTATACTGAAAAATTTGATCAATAATAATAATTATTACAAAATAAAGGCAAAAAGCAGCAAACAGGGTCCAAAGTTTAAATCTCTTCTTTATTTTCTCTTAATAGAAACTTAAACATTTACATTTTGGCGGTTTTGGAGTCACAGGGTTTCACTGTGCACTTTGATTAGATTTGGTTTCGATGTGATTTGGTAAATAAAGAGCTGGATCCTGAGCAGCAGTCACAGAGGTCAAAGGTGAAACAGTCAAAATAAATACAAAGTGCTGCAACAAAAACTGAACCCAGATCTGTTTTTATCTGAGGGGACAGAAGAAAAACGTCAACTAAGTTTCCTGGAAATGAAAATCTGGCCCAAATGACAAAGCAGTGTCCAGCAGGTACATCAGCTAATTTATTCCAATGAGCTTCCTTTGTTTATTCTCTTTGTTTACTCCCTGGTCCCGACAGTGAGCAGTAAATCACAGAGGAAATCAGACACAGCTGCTTTAACCAGAAAATACAAAACCTGAGCAGATGCTGGCTGTGAAATCTCTGAGCTGACAGAACAGCGGAATATTCCTTTAAAAACACAATAAAAACCTGGAACAGATAAAATGGTTTTACGGATCAGGATGGATGTGAGGATGAGGAGGAGGAAGATGATGAAGACTGCTGCTCTGAGACAGTTTTTATGAATGAATGAATGAACAGGAAACTGCTGGTAACAGAAAAAACTGCTTCTTCTTCTTCTTGTGTCTAAAACACTAAACTTAAATAAAATAACCCGACAGCCAGATTTAACCCCATGTGTAAGGTCAGAGGTCACACCTGATGTCTGCCCGGCTGTCGGAGGCGGCGGCGTCCTTCTTGATCTCGGCGCGGCTGAAGGAGAACTGGGCCTGGCCTTTCTGTGGCGTGGACGGGTCCTCGGGGAGGAACTCCACGATGTGCAGGTTCTCCTCGTTGCGGCGGATGCAGCCTTTGCTGATGACGTGCATGATGCAGGACAGAACGTCGCTGGTGCTGCAGCTGAAACGGCCCGTGCCCGGAGACCGAGACGCTTCCTGTTTCTGACACGAGTCCAGAACCTGGACAAGACCAGAACAGACAGAGAGACGTAAGAACATCATCCTGGACACTGATCGGTTCTTAGGGTCTAAACATTCAGTCCAACTGTCCCATCAACAGCAGCTGAATCAGCGGCGATCGGCTGTGATCGGCTGCTGTTGGTTGTGAACAGTTGCGATTGCTCCTCTGGCTGCTCTCTGTGACCTCTGACCTTGAAGACGAGGTTGTCGATGTGCATCTCCTTCTCCTGCTTCATGATGTGGACGATCAGACAGTAGATGTAGTTCCTCTTTCTCTCCAGTGTGCCGGCAGCGTCTTCATCCACGTTCAGGTACGTCTGTCTGGGCAGCAGCTGGATCGTCGCCGGGACACCGTCCTGACTGCGAGACGCCACCTGCTGGTTCAACCTCAGCACACCTGAAAGCAGAGTGAGGGTCAGTCAGAGAGTTGGAGGAGGAGGATGAAGGACATGAAGGATGAAGGGTGTGAGTGAGTCTGAGTATCTCACCCCGGACGGGCTCATCCGGCTGGCTGCAGATCAGTGGCGCCCCCTCACTGAGGAGCGGCATCAGAGCGTGCAGCAGCACGGCAGCAGAGAGGCCGGTCGCCTGCAGCAGAGCATCCACCTGAACCTCCTGCAGAGAAACACAGAGAGCCGACGGTCAGTGAAGGCATCCTGGGACCTGGAAAGGTCTCCGCCTGGCGCGCTTCACTCAGAGGGACTGAGGACTTCATCCTGCATCACACCGTGAAGTTCTCCTGAGAACCTGCTGCAGGTTCTGTGGCATCGTCTTACTAACAGCTCCAACAATGTAAATCCTCACGTTTCAGGGCTGAGACGCAGCGTGAGGTCGAAGGTCAGAGCCCAGGGAACGAATGACGGAAACCGGTGCGTGTGTGTGTGTGTTACCTCCTGCTTGTTGAACTGCAGCAGGATGAACATCTGCAGCGTGGACACGTGCAGCGTCCAGCAGCCGAACTGCACCTCGGCGTGACCGAGCCACGTCCACTGCAGCCGCCGAGGCTTCGAGTGACTCAGACCGTACATGGACTGACCTGACAGACACACAACACACAGGTGTGATGATACGAGCAGGTGCTGACAGCTCACGTCTCAGTGACACCCCCAGACACCCCGAACAGGACACGAGACATGAAATGCTGCTCTGTCAATGCTGCTCTGTCCAAGTGTCTCTCTGGGTAAGACTGGGTGCACTTAAGCCTGGTTTACAACAGAAATAAGACAGAACGGCCCAGTACGGCCAGTTCTGTACCACAATTAGTACCAGAGCGGTACTGATTGTGCGTGTGTTACTGGGTGGACTGGTACTGACTGTGAGCGTAGAACTGGGTGAACTGGTTTAGGTAGGAGCAGAGTTCAGCTGGGAAATGTTTTGCTGGCTCGTCCAGGAAGCAGATCGAGGAGACAGCCCAGCAACGTGGAGACAGAACCAGAACCTGGACCTCCGCCTCCTCCTCCAACTCCGCCCACTCCTCCTGCATCATCTACGGCAACAAGAAACGACACTCCAGATGAGTTTCACACACACGAAGAGAAGCTTAGGAACTCGGCTCTGTTTGACAGGTAGAATCACACACCTGACTCAAACAGCCATAGGAAAGTGCTGTGGGTTTTTGCTGACCTGGTCATGTTCCTGCAGGCAGCGGTCAAGCTGCTGCAGCCTGTACAGGTGAAACTCCTGCTGCAGCTCGGCGGACTCGCTCAAGTTCTTCAACATCTGCTGAGGGAAGCGACTCGGGAAGCAGCTGCCGATATGATCGATCACGGCGCTCTCCAACCACACGTTCCCCTGAGCCAGCAGCCGGTCGCCCAGGTAGTACCTGAGGAGAGAGATGCCATCGAGGTTCACGCCTTCCAGTGTCGTGCTGTAATATCTTAACTGCATCCAGGCACTAAGACCATCTGGTAGGAGCTGTGATGGTCCTGTGACATTCAGACCTGTAAAAGTGTTCGAACGTGTTGGCGAGCTCCAACCCCGACAGGAAGAGCATCGGCTCCAGAAACTGCTGCAGCCGCTCCAGAGTCTCCATGCTGCCGGACGCTGCACCGCTGGCCTGGATCATCTGATCGATGTACTGAGCAAAACGCTCACTCACCTGCACACCGAGGAAACACTGTCATCCCACTGCACAGGTACACCAAAACCAACCTGAGCAAAACCTGGGCTAAAAGCACAGCAGGAGCTGAACTAAGCCATGCTTAAGTCTGGAGAGCTGAGATAAGTCTGGTTTAAACCAGAGTTGAACCAGACTTAACCCTGTCGGGACTTACATGCATGGCTCTGAGGATGGAGAGCTGAAGCAGTGCAGCAGAGAAGCCATGACGGAGGGCGAGGACGAAGGCAGTCTGCTGTCCAAACAGCTCCTCCATGGCGTTCTTCAGCCGCAGGTACAGGGTCCGGTAATGCTCCACGAAGTCCGGCAGACTGCAGCTCGACTCCAGAAACTTCTTCACCTGAGGGGGGAGGGGTCATTTATATGCTTCAGATTCTGAGAAAACATCGGGCACCAAAAACGTCAGGACTCTGGTCAAACTCTCACGATAATACAGTGATACTGAAGCGCACCATCAACTGACCATGAAACATGATCTTACCTGGAGCTGTACCACCCCCTGCCAACAGAGGGCGATGCCTGCGATGCTGCTGCTGCTCTTTACTTTGGGCTTGGCTGTGGAAGACGAGGACGAAGAGGACGCCGCAGAGGTGTCTTTGTTTTTACCCTCCTTACCGTCTGGAAGAAACATTTAAAAACGGTTGATTTTCTGAATGAAGATCGTCATTGATATATTTAACCAGTACAAAGAAACGGAAATGAAAAGAGCAGCCATTAACGCAAAGATAAAGCCGTGCCTCTGCTCTGTCCTTCCTTTCCATCTGAAAAGAATCTGCATCAATGTCATGGGAACAGGAAGTGTGCAGCAAAAACAACAGCAGTCCAAACTGAAAGGAAACGATGGAGTGTAAATGACCTCGGGTTCGTTTGTCTGAATGTTTCAGTCAGGAGAGGAGGAGAAAGTGTCGGCCGACGCCCCCTGCTGGACCCTTACTTCCAAATCATT